>LNAC01000522.1:601380-676563 GCA_002007465.1 Ailurus styani
TTATAGACCTCTTGTCCCGAGCTGCTTTCAGGATTTCCTCTTTGTCACTAAGACTTGTAAGTTTTACTATTAGATGATAGGGTGTGGACCTATTTTTATTGATTTTGAGGGGGGTTCTCTGTGCCTCCTGGATTTTGATGCTTGTTCCCTTCGCCACATTAGGGAAATTATGGATTAAGATTTGCTCCAATATACCTTCTGCCCCCCACTCTCTCTCTTCCTCTTCTGGGATCCCAATTATTCTAATATTTTTTCGTGTTATTGTATCACTTATCTCTTGAATTCTCCCCTCATGGTCCAGTAGTTGTTTGTCTCTCTTTTCATCCTCTTCTTTTTTTTTTCTCTGACATTTTGTCTTCTAAATCACTAATTCTGTCTTCTGCTTCATTTATCCTAGCAGTAAGAGCCTCCATTTTCAATTGCACCTCATTAATAGCTTTTTTGATTTCAGCTTGGTTAGATTTTAGTTCTTTATTTCTCCAGAAAGGATTTTTATTTTTCTAGAGAGGGCTTCTCTGTTATCTTCCATGGTTTTTTTTGAGCCCATCCAGCACCTTAAGAATCGTCATTCTGAACTCTAGTTTTGTCATGTTACTAATGTCCGCATTGATTAGGTCCCTAGCCATCATTACTGTCTCTTGTTCTTTTTTTTTGTGTTGATTTTTTCCGCCTTGTCATTTTATGCAGATAAGAATAGATGAATGAGAGAACAAAATACTAAAGTGTAGCAATGACCCCAGAGAAATATACACTAACCTACTCAGAAGAGCCCTGGAACTGGGGAGAAAAGAAAGAGGGAAAAAACCAAAAAAACAAAAAAACCAAAATCATACAAAAACAAAACAAAACAAAAATAAATAAAACAAAATCCTATGTCTATATCTATATTATCTATTTGTTTCTATATCTATGTCTGTCTCTGACTCTATCTCTATATCTATCTATTAGACTGGTGAATTGAACAGACCCTATATGTATACAAAAAATAAGTTTAAATACAATGAAGGGATAAAATATAATTATAGCAATGAAAACTTAAAAAGATTAAAAAGTGTTGATAAGATATAATAGTTAAAAACATTAAAATAGTAAAAAGGAAAAAATTTAACAGAAAAAAGTAAGAAAAAAAGTCAAAGAAAAAAATTCAAAGAATTTAACTTTGAACGACTAACGAATCATGGGGAAAAATCCATTAATTCTCTGCATTGCTTTCCCCTAGCTCCGGAGTTCCATAAGTCTCAGCAATCTTGAACTTGACTTTGGCTGGATGTTTTTTTTTCTGGTCTTCTGGGGGAGGGGCCTGTTGCTGTGAACATTAAAATAGGAAAAAGGAAAAAATTTAAAAGAACAAAGTAAGAAAAAAATTCAAAGAAAAAAAATTCAAAGAATTTAACTTTAAACGACTAAAGAATCATGGGGAACAATCCATTAATTCTCTGCATTGCTTTCACCTAGCTCTGGAGTTCCACAATTCTCAGCAATCTTGAACTTGGCTTTGGGTGGATGTTTTTTTTCTGTTCTTCTGTGGGAGGGGCCTGTTGCTGTGATTCTCAAGTGTCTCTGCCTGAGGTGAATTCGCACTGCCCTTGCCAGGGGCCAGGGTAAGTAATTAGCTCGGGTTCGCTTTCGGGAGCTTTTATTCCCTGAATGCTTTCCGTACAGCTTTGGAGGATGGGACTGAAAATGGCATCTCCCAGTCTCTGACCTCGAGGAGCTGAGAGCTTGGGGCTTTGGTCCTCAGTGCGCCTCAGAGAAAAGCAGTCCCTCCCGTCCCCCGATCTCTGGCCGCTCTCCGAGCTCACCTGGCCTCTGACCGAGCATCTCTCTCTCTGGCGCAGTCTCGTTTAGAATCTCCGAACCTGGCAGATTCCTGCAGCCGCTCCCATGCTGCTCCTCCTGGAGGAGGAAGGAAGGGTCTCTCCATGTCTGCCGCCCGTGGGGTCCCCGCTCACAGAGCAGTGGCCCGGCTGTGCTGCAGATCACAGCCCAAGGTAACCCCGAGCTGAGAGACACCTCAGCTCAGCTCCATCTCTACCGCCAGCTTCTCTCTGAGACCTGGGAGCTCGGTTGCGCTCAGACACCCCTGGTCTTTTTGTGTCCCCGTGGGTCCTGAGACCACACTGTCCCTGCAGGGGCTTCACCCCCCGCTTGGCCTCTGGGGCAACATCCCTCGGTGGAACCTACTTCTAACAGTTCCGAGTCTGTGCTCCGCTGCTCGCTCCCTTGCCGGCAGCCGGCCCCTCCCCCCGGGTCTATCTTCCCATCGCCTCAGATTCACTTCTCCGCCCGTCCTACCTTCCAAAAAGTGGTCAATTTTCTGTTCCTAGAATTGCTGCTCTTCTTCTCTTCGATCTCCTGTAGAATTTGTAGGTGTTCAGAATATTTTGATAGCTATCTGGGTGAATTCCTGGGACCTGATGATAATCGGTCTCCTACTCCTCCGCCATCTTGCCACTTCCCCCGGGAATATTAAGATTTAAAGCAACATTAAATCTTTCAATTCATGAACATTGTTTTGTTTTGTTTTGTTTTCCAATACATGAACATTGTTTATATCTTCATGTATTCAGGTCACCTTTAATTTCTCTTAATAGTAATTTGTAGTTTTCTTGTAGAGGTGTGAAAGTTTTTAAAAATGTTTATCTCCTAAGCATTTGGTGAATTTATTGCTAATATAAATAGTACACTTTGTGGAATTTAAGAAACAAAACAAATGAGCAAAGGGAAAAAAGAGAGAAAGAGGCAAACCAAGAAACAGACCCTTGTTTTGTTTTGTTTTGGTTTTTGGTTGTTGGTTTTTTTTTTTTTAGTTTTTATTTAAATTTCAGTAAATTTACATAGAGTGTGATATGAGTTTTGGGTGTGCATTATGGTGAGTGTTTCAACACTTACATAAAACACCCAGTGTTCATCATATCAAGCACACTCAACTCCCACCACTATTTCACCCATCCTCTCACCAACCTCCCCTCTAGTAACCTCCCCTCTAATCAGTTTTCTGGAGTTGAGAGTCTGTTTTATGATCTGCCTCTCTCTTTTTTTCCTCCTTTGCTCATTTGTTATGTTTCTTAAATTCCATATATGAGTAATATCATATGGTATTTGTCTTTTTCTGACTGACTTCTTTCTTGTGATCTCACATCCCAGTAGGCAGGGCAAACATTTAGTTTACAATAAAACATAATGGCATAATTAATAATATAGAGAAGTGCATATAATGTTCTGATTATTGTGATTACCTACTATTTACATAATATTACTAGTTTGGTTACATTTTCCTCTTTTGTTTTTTTGGATCACATTTTAAGAATATTTAACAGCCCTGTAAAAATCAGAATTGACCAATTGTACTTAAATTGTTTCCTAAAAATGCATCATAATTTTATCAGTGTTGATCAACTAATTTCCATGAATTCTAAGTTTAGAAATACATAGGAGTGACACTAGAAAAAAAATTTTAAGGTACCTGTGTAGCTTAGTTAGTTAAGCATCTGCCTTTGGCTTAGGTCATGATCCCAGGGTCCTGGGATCGATTCCCACATCGGTCTACCTGCTCAGCAAGGACTCTGCTTCCCACTCTGCCCCTATCCCCCATTCATGCTCACTCTCTCTCACAAAAATAAATAAATAAAAATCTTTTAAAAAAAGAAAATGTTTAATGTTTGTGAGTCAATAAACTTCCTTAATAATGTTTGTAAGTTTTTATTTAAATTCCAGTTAGTTAACACACACTGTAATATTAGTTTCAGGTGTAGAATTTAGTGACTCATCACTTACATGGAACACCCAGTTGTCCTCACAAGTACACTCCTAAATACCCTATTACCCATTTAATCCATCCCACCACCCACCACTCCTCTGTTAACCATCAGTTTGTTCTCTATACTTAAGAGTCTATATTGGCCTTTCTTTAAAAAATATTTATTTATTTGCTAATTAGAAAGATCACTCAAGTGGGAGGAGAGGTACAGAGGGAGAAGGAAAGAGAGAATCTTAAGCAGGCACTATGCTCAGCATGGAGTTTGACATGGGGCTCAACCTCACCACCCAGAGATCATGACCTGAGCTGAAATCAAAAGTTGATGCTTAACTGACTGGGCCACCCAGGTGCCCCTCTCTTTCTTTTTTCCTTTGTGCTAATATGTTTTCTTTCTTAAATTCTACATATAAGGGAAATCATATGGTATTTGACTTTCTCTGACTTTTTGCTTAACACGATACTTTCTCCCTCCATCCACATCATTGCAAATGGCAAGATTGCATTGCATTATAGCAGAATAATATTCCATTGTTACATATGTATAATACTTCTTTATTCATTCATCACTTGATGGACATTTGGGGTCTTTCTATACTTTGGCTATTGTTGATAATGAGACTATAAATGTTGGTGTGTATGTATCCCTTTGAATCAGTATTTTTGTATCCTTTGAGTAAATACCTGGTAGTGCAATTTTTGGATCATAGGGTAGTTCTATTTTTAAATTTTTGAGGAACCTCCATACTGTTTTCTAGAGTGACTGCACCAGTTTGCATTCCCCACCAACAATTGTAAGAAGGTTCCCCTTTCTCTGCATCCTCATCAACATCTCTGTCCTTTCTTGTATCATTAATATTAGCCATTCTGACAGGGGTAAGGTGATATTCCATTGTAATTTTGATTTGTACTTCCCTGATGATCAGTGATGTTGAACATCTCTTCATATGTCTGTTGGCCACATGTATGTCTTCTTGGGAAAAGTATCTATTAATGTCTTTTGCCCATTTTTTCATTGTATTATTCATTTTGGGATGTTGAGTTTGATAAGCTCTTTATATTTTTTGGAGGTAACCCTTCATCAGATAAGTCATTTACAAGTATTTTCTCCTATTCTGTAGGTTGCCTTATAGTTTTGTTGGTCATTTCCTTCACTATGCAGAAGCTTTTTTATTTTGATGAAGTTCCAATAGCTTATTTTTGCTTGTGTTTCCCTTGTTGTAGGAGACATATGTAGAAAGAAGTTGCTACAGTGTATTTCAAAGAGCTTGCTGCCTGTGTTCTCCTCTAAGATTTAATGGTCTCTTGTCTCACAGTCAGGTCTTTCACTCATTTTGAATTTATTTTTGCGTGTGGTATATGAAAGTGGCCCAGTTTCATTCTTTTGCATGTCACTATCCAATTTTACCAACACAATTTGTTGAAGAGACTGTCTTTGTTGGATTGGATATTCTTTCCTTCATTGTCCAATATTTGCTATATAATTGTGGGTTCATTTCTGGGTTTCCTATTCTGTTCCATTGATTTATATGTTCATTTTTATGCCAGCACCATACTATTTGGATCACTGTAACTTTGTAATATTACTTAAAATCTGGAATTGTGATGCTTCCAGCATTGCTTTTATTTTTCATTGTTACTTTGGCTATTCAGGGTCTTTTGTGATTCCATAAAAATTTTAAGATTGTCTGATCTAGGGGTGCCTAGGTGGCTCAGTTGGTTAAACATCTGCATTCGGCTCAGGTCATGATCTCAGGGTCTTGGGATCAAGCCCTGCATCAGGCTTCCCACTAAGTGGGGAGTCTGCTTCTCTTTCTCCCTCTGCCTGCTGCTCTGCCTACTTGTTCTCTCTGCTCTCTCTCATGTTTTCTCTCTCAAACAAACAAATAAAATATTTTTTAAAAAGATTATCAGATCTAACTCTGTGGAAAATCCTGTTGGTATTTTGATAGGGATGGCATTAAATGCATAATTACTTAAGGTAATATACATATTTTAACAATATTTTTTTCCAATCCATGAGCAGGGAATGGTTTTCAGTTTCTTTGTGTCATCTCCAATTTCTTTAATCAATATTTTATAGTTTTCACAGTACGGATCTCACATATTAGGTCACAAATCAGCCCTCAATAAATACAAAATGATTGAGATAATGCCATACGTATTTCCCAACCACAACGCTATAAAACTTCAAGTCAGCCACAAGAAAAAAATTTAGAAATACCCCAAATGCATGGAGGTTAAAGAACATTCTACTAAAGAATGAATGGGTCAACCAGAAAATTAAAGAATACATTTAAAAATTACGTGGAAACAAATGATAATGAAAACATGAGTGTCCACAACGTTTGGGATGCAGCAAAAGCAGTCATAAAAGGGAAGTATATAGCAGTATAGGCCTACCTCAAGACACAAGAAAAATTTCAAGTAAGCAACAAAACTTTACACCTAAAGGAGCTAGAAGAACAACAACAAATGAAGCCTACAGCCAGTAGAAAAAAAGAATAAAGATCAGAGCAGCAATAAATGACATAGAAACAAAACAAAATAAAACAAAAAAACCCAGTAGAAGAGATCAGTGAAACCGGAAGCTGGTTTTTTGAAAAAATTAATAAAATTGATAAATCCCTATCTAGACTTATCAAAAGAGAGAGAATGAGAGAAAGAGAGGACCTAAATAAATAAAGTCACAAATGAGAAAGAAGTAACCAACACCACAGAAATATAAACAATTAGAAGAATATTATGAAAAATTTTATGCCAAAAAATTGGATGATTTGGAAGAAATGGATAAATTCCTAGAAACATGCAAACTATCAAAACTGAAACAAGAAGAGAAAACTTGAACAGATGGATAACCATCTGTTATTTGAATTAATATTTAAAAAATCTCCCAAAAAGCAAAATTCCAAGGCCAGGTAGCTCCCCAGGGGAATTCTACCTAATATTTAAAGAATAATCAATACCAAATCTTCTCAAACTATTCCAAAAAATAGAAATGGAAGGAAAACTTCCATCCTGTTGTGTGAAGCCACCATACCCTAGTTGAATATCAAAGACTCCACTAGAAAAGAGAACTACAGACAAATATTCCTGATGAACATGGATGCAAAAATTCTCAAATATTAGCAAATCAAATCCAGCAATATATTAAGGGAATCATTCATCACAATGAAGTGGGATTTATTCTTGGGTTGCAAGGATGGTTCAATATCAATAAACATGATATACTGCATTAATAGAAGGATAATAAGCATATGATCCTCTCAATAGATGCAGAAAAAGCATTTGATAAAGTACACCATTAATTCTTGAAAAAAAAAACCTTAACAAAGTATGTTTAGAGGGAACACACCTCAACATAATAAAGGTCATACATGAAAAACCCACAGTTAATATTATCTTCATTGGGGAAAAACTGAAAATTTTTCCTTTCTGGTCAGAAACAAGACAGGGATGTCCACTTTCACTACTGTTACTTAACATATTACTAGATCCTAGCCTCAGCAATCAGACAAAAAGAAATAAGAAGCATCCAAATCAGCAAGGAAGAAATCAAACACTCACTGTTTGCAGACCACAGGATACTTTATGTATAAAACCCCAAAAAATGCTAGAATCTCTATAGAACCACCAAAAAACTGCTAGAACTGACATACAAATTCAGTAAAGTAACAGGATATAAAATCAATATACAAAAATCTGTTGCATTTCTATGCAGCAATAATAAAGCAGGAGAAATAGAAATCAAGGAATCAGTCCCATTTACAATTGTACCAAAACCCATAAGATACCTAGAAAGAAATGTAACCAAAGAAAATTCAAATATCTAAATTCTCTTTCTAAGGGTTTGATTACTTTATTTTTTTATTTTTTTTTTAAAGATTTTATTTATTTATTTGACACAGAGAGAGAGATTACAAGTAGGCAGAGAGGCAGGCAGAGAGAGAGGAGGAAGCAGGCTCCCTGCTAAGCAGAGAGCCCGATGCGGGCCTCGATCCCAGGACCCCGAGATCATGACCTGAGCCGAAAGCAGAGGCTTTAACCCACTGAGCCACCCAGGCGCCCAGGTTTGATTACTTTAGATACTTCATAACAAAGTGGAATTGTGCATATTTGTCTTTATGTGACTGGCTTATTTCACTTAGCATAATGTCTTCAAGGTTCATCCATGTTGTAGCATATTGCAAGATTTCTTAACAGTGAAGAGTCCTTAACAATGAATAGTCCTTGCTGTGTTTTTATCCATTTTTCTGGCTTCTGAAAGGAATTGGTGTGTTTAAGACCAATGGTTTATCTTAAGCATTTGCTAGGTTTTAATGATGAAGTCATGAAGACCTAGGATTTTCTTTATGAGACATCTTTTAATTATGATTGCTTTATTAACTATACTTCTATGTAGATATTTAAATTCATCTTGGGTCACTTAAATCTTTTTGTAAAAATAATTCTACTTTATGTAAATACTTAAATCTGTTATTTGTAGTGACTATATGTGCCTTTTCATTCCTCATACTGATAATTTGGACCTCTAAAATTTTTCTTTGCCTTGATCATCTTTTGAAAGGTTATTTTTTTTAGTCTTTTCAAAGAAATAACTTTGGCTTTGCTCATTCTCAGTATTTTATACTTTTTCTCATTCATTTTTGCTTCTTTCTATATTATTTATTACCTTTAATTACTTTTTAAAGATTTAATAGGCTTGTCTTTAATTTTCCTTAATGTTTTCAGATGGTTTAGATTCTCTCTAAACAAGGTCTCTATATCATGCATTTTTTTCCTGAAGTATAGTATATTTATGTAGTACAGTGTGTGTATGCATATATATATATGCCTGAAGTGTCAGTGGCCAGTAGGGATGCTATTTGGAGACTTTGGCATGCCCCATAAATGTACCACAGTGCAGGTATAGAGCATTTTGGAGGAAGGCCCCACCATAATCTGCAGTTAACTACTTTCATTTTCAGAAACAACTCTTGGCCTGCTACTGGGTCTTTGTGGAGGCTGAATGCTTGACTATGGACCACAAATTTATCATATAATTTCAGCTGCCTATCATTAACTGGGTGTTTTCTGACCCACCAAACCATAAAATTAAGCATTCATAGCCATGTTCCATCATCAAAGGGAAATGGTAAATATGTGATCAGGCCCAAGCAGGCCTGAAAGCAGAGGTAAGTTACATGAAGAAGTGGCCTAAATGCCCATGGTCCCCTCTCCTGTTACACTGCCTTCTCTCTCCCAGCTTGGCCTTATAGGATTTCCTTACCATTGTTGACAGAGGGAGAGACTAATCTAATTTGCAGATAATTTGGCACAGTATGCAAGAACCACCAAAAAGTAGAGAGTTGCAGTGCTACAGCCTTTCTCTTGGACATTCCTAAAAGATAGTAGTAAAAGGAAACCCTCTCAAGGGGAAAGAACTACAGGCACTGTACCTGGTTGTGAACTTTGCTTGGAAGGAGAAATAGCCAGATATGCAATTATATGTTGATCCATGGGTTGTAGCCAATGGTTTGGTCAGATGGTCAGGGACATGAAAGGAACATGAGTAGAAAACTGGTGACAAATCTGGGGGGAAAATATGTGGGTAGACCTGTCTGGGCAAAAATAAATGTGAAGTTATTTGTGTCCCATGTGTTTGCTTACTAAAGGGGGACTTCAGCAGAGGAAGATTTTAATAATCAATTGGAGTGGATGATTTATTCTGTGGATACTAGTCAGCCTATTTCCCTAGTCACACCTGTTCTTACACAAAGGACTCATATGATTTGTCTCAGCAACATGGACTTCCACTCATCAAACTGAAATTGTTACAGTCACTGCTAAATGCCTAATCTGCCAGCAGCACAGGACAATGCTGAGCTCCAGGTGTGGCACTACTTTCTGGGATGATCAGTCAAATACCAGGTGGCAGGTTTTTTATGTTGGACCATGTCCATCATGGAAGGGGCAATGTTTTTCCTTATTGGAACATTCACTCGCTCTGGATTTTGATTTGCCTTCCCTACATGCAGTGCTTCTGCCAAAACTATCCTCCATGAACTTGTAGAGTGCCTTACCTACCATTATGTTATTCAGCTCAGCATTTTATCTGGTCAAGGATTTAACTTCAAAGCAAAAGAAGTGTGGCAATGATCCCGGGCTCATGAAATTCACTGGTTCTCCACTGTTCTGAAGCAGTTAGCTTGATAGAATGGTGGAATGGCCTTTTGAATACTTAATTACAGCATCATATGGGGGGGCAATATCTTTTGGGCCTGGGACAAAGCTCCCTATAAGACTGTAAATGCTCTGAATCAGTGTTCAGTATATGGAGCTATTTCTCACATAACCAGAATTCATGGATCCCAGAATTGATCAGTGGAAATAGGAGTGGAAACACTTATTCTTACCCCAAGGGAACCACCCCAAATTTTTGCTTTTGACTTTATGGTATACTGACCTAGAGCTCTTGGTCCCAGAAGGAGGAATGCTTTCACCAGAAAATACAACAATGATTCCTTGAGAAGGAATTTGGAAGACTTTTTAGGATGTCTTAGCATTACCATGCCTTTTAAGTAAAGTCAATAGAAAAAATAGGACTACTAATGGTCCAGACCCTTCAGAAGTGAAGGTTTGGATCACCAAACCAGCCAAAGTGCTTGCTGAGGTCACAAGGAAAACATAATGGGTAGTAGAAGAAGGTAGTTATAAATACCAGCGACAACAACATGACCAGTTACAAAAATGAGGACTGCAATCTCATGAGTATTTCCTTATTTTGTTATAAATACATTTGTGTGTATGCATACACATCTTGACCAAATAGCTTTATTTTCTTTCCTCTCTTATTCCCTGACTTTATATCAGTACCTTAAGTATTATTGATTTTACATCATTTAAGTTAAAGAATATCATTTAAGTTAAAGAATATCAAGAGAAGAGTAACTTAAGGGTTTTATTTCCTTTTCTGGGGAAAGGATTAATGCATTTTTGTTTGTATGCAGGATACTTATAACACATTAAGCAGAATTATGACATTTATTTGAACAATAAGTATATAAGAACAAGATGAGCAGGGATATATTGTGATGGTTAATTTTATATGTCAACTTATGGATCACCAGAAATCTGATAAGTCAGTATTTCTGGCTGTGTCTGAGAGTGTGTCTCTGGAAGAGATTAGTATTTTTATCAGAAGATTGAATGAAGAAGATTTACCCTCACCAATGGAAGAAGGCATTACCATCTGTTGAGGACCTGAATAGGAAAAGAAAAAAAATGTGGAATAAAGGTGAAGCTGCTCTGTTTGAGTTAAGACATTCATCTTCTCCTGCTCTTGGACATTCATTGGTACTCCTGCTTCTCAGGTTTGGAACTCAGACCTTAACTTACACCATTGGCTTTCCATGTCTCAGAGTTTTAGATCCATAGTAAATTATCCCACCAGCTTTCCTGGTTCTCCATCTTCCACATGGCAGATCATGGGACTTTTTGGCCCCCATAAACATGTGAGCCAATTCCTATAACAAATCCTCTCATTTATCTATCTATCATCTATCTATCTATCTATCTATCTATCTATCTATCTATCTATCTATCTATCTATCATCTATCTATATCTATCTGTCTATCTATCTATCTATCTATCTATCTATCTATCTATCTATCTATCTATCAGTCATCATCTATCTAGCTATCATCTATCACCTATACCACCTCTCTATCATCTGTCAAGCACTGATATCCCTATTGGTTCTGTTTCTCTGGAGAACCCTGACCAATGTATGTGTATTATTGTAATTTCCTTTTAAGAATAACCCTTTGTGGGCATCTATGTTGTTCAGTCAGTTAAGCATCTGCCTTTGGTTCAGGTCATGATCTGATGATCCTGGACTCTCTTTCTGCCTACCCTCTCCTCATACTCAAATAAATTCTCTCAAATAAATAAATAAAATCTTAAAAAAAAGAGTAATGCTTTGCACTATATTTTTATCTCTATGAATGTTTTCTGTGTTAAAGTCTATCAAGCTTTCTTTTGTATAACATTTTTGTATAAAGTTTCATGGTATATATCTTTCCATCCTTTACCCTGAACCTTTACATAACTGAGTGGTGTCTTTCATAGGCAGCATATAATTGAGAATTTTTTCCAAATCTCAGGATCATTGTTTTTTGATTGGTAATAGACCTGACTATAACATAACTACACAGCACCACAATTAACATATAACAGTGAGCTTTAGTCATGGTATTAGATTTATTACATTATAAACTTTCTTTACCTCATTCCTACTGATAACAGAGTTAGTGCATACTAACAATTAGTATGAGATAACTTTAAAAATAAGAAACATGTAATATAAAAACTCATAAGCATGCATTTCTTACAAATAATTCAACTGTGGAATTTTATATATAAATATAAATGTATATTTATATTAGAAATCTTCTGTATTTTCTTGTATATCATAACTATAATATGCAGGTTTTTGAATCCCAGATAATCAGGCATTGCATGTAGTTTTGTTTTTGTTTTTGTTTTTCCATTTTTCCTGTCCATTGAAGATAATTACTCTGGAAGAATAAATAAAAGAGAAAAAGTTACCTGTTTGGTCAAGTTAAAAATAACAAATTCAATGAAGAGCATGAGGTTACTCCAATTATAACATAGAGTCCTATCATGTAATTTATTTGTAACCAATTCCTAAACACACAAATGCTAAAGGATTAAACATTATTAGAAAAAATTTAAAAGATCACACTGCAAAGAAGTTTTTAAATGGCAAATTGAAAAGTGACTTATAGTTTACTGTGTCTATGATCTAGTTTTCAATATTGAAAAATATTTTCCAATTCAATTTTATTACATGTAGCTATACGAGTATCATCATTAATATATATTTTTATTATTTACATTTATCCAATACATTAAATTTTCTCTATTTCTCTCTCTCTACACCTAAATTATTTTATACTCACTGTGATATGATGGATTCTGTTTTCCTGGCTACTCTTTAGTTTCACTCTCACTTTCAAGTTGCCTATAAGTTTCAAAATAAATATAATCACTTAAAATTATATTTTCTTTGTTCTACAAAACTCTGTATGCACTATCAATATTGAAACAGCTTTGAATTCCTATTTAGAATCTGAGACTCTGAGACCAGCTACTACTTGAGAATATCTTGCCACTGAGAACACCTCTCAACTAATAATCAATACTAACATGAAAAAAAACATAGTAATACAAGTTTACCTAAAATGATTTCATAATTTTCATATTTGTAAAAAGTAGATGAATAGCTTTAAAGCTTTCTTGTGATTCATCTTCTGCCATATTTATTTCTACTAATTTTACTAGCTTTTTCCCTCAAAGATATTTGATATCAGTTTTTCCACAATAAAGTCATCCAGCATATGAATATTCCTTTAATGCTGAATTATGTTAACTATTTCACACACTCATATTATTTCAGAAATTTTACATAAATTTTTCAAAACATTTCTATGAAGTGTAGTCCCTTCTGGTATTATCTTATCAACTTCATTATACATTATATATATTATTATATAAATATGTAATTAATATGCAATACATTTATATATTATATATAATGTTTAAAATATTAAATAAAATGAATAGCACGGATATAAAATTCAAAGAGATAAATTATTTTGTAGCAATTTCCCTGAAGAAAAGTAAACTGATTTTAATATTATTCTTATCTCAAAGCGTATTTTCAGATATTTCTAAGGTCTTTTAATGAAAACTAATGAAAACCTATTCTATTTTTTCTGAAGATTAGCTTTGACTGTAATCTAGATTTTTCAGTCTATTATTTATTGATTTTTAAACTTTTATATCTCTAGTTGCCTCTCAATTTATTTAACTGCCTAAAATACTATTTTTTAGATTTTTCTGCTTTCTTTTAATGAAATGATATTCATAAAATACTTTGAAATATATAAATATTAAAGAATAAAGTAATAATGTTTATATATATTTAATAGTTAAGATCAAAAATAAAAGGAGGTAGAGAAATATTAATTAGAAATCATTTCTACTTAATTTTACCCCAAACAGAATTAGTTGTTAGAAGATTAAAATTAAAATTGCTGACTTTTAGAAAAATTCTGTTTATTAGCCATTATACTAATTATTAATATATTAAGTATTATATTTTCATATAAATATAAATTTTAATTTTTCTCTAATTCTGAATTGTTACATCATGATGATGCTATTTATTTATGTCATATATATATGCCACCAAATTATAAAAGTAATCTTAAATATGAAACCATACAAAATATGAAATCAATATACTCATCACTTGTATACTCCTCAGTTCTCCATTTTTTTCTTTGGAAATAAACTTTTACCAGTGTGATAATCAGTACACAGAGAATAATGAAAAAAGGAATAAGTAAGAAAAATGGCCATCTTGTAGGTTCGGCATGGTAAATATCCCCAATGTAGCTTCTTTCTAGGAGAGAAAACATCAGTGATTTAAAAGCAATTACCAGGAATATAATAAAGACATTTCTATATTTTAATGTGACTATTAGCATAAAATTTTTAACTCTTTTATAATTTTATAATTAACATTTTTTTAAAGATTTTATTTATTTATTTCACAGAGGGAGAGAGATCACAAGGAGGCAGAGAGGCAGGCAGACAGAGAGAGGGGGAAGCAGGCTCCCCGCTGAGCAGGGAGCCCGATGCCAGCCTAGATCTCTGGACCCTGAGATCATGACCTGAGCCGAAAGCAAAAGCTTTAACCCACTGAGCCACCCAGGCGCCCCTAATTAACATGTTTTTAAATGAAGTAGATAAGTTGACAGCATAAGTGCCCTCCAAAACATTTCTAACTTCCATAATAGTCCTTTGCTTCATTATTTTTTTTTTTTAAGATTTTTATTTATTTATTTGACAGAGAGAGAGATCACAAGTAGGCAGAGAGGCAGGCAGAGAGAGAGGAGGAAGCAGGCTCCCTGCTGAGAAGAGAGCCCGATGCGGGCCTCGATCCCAGGACCCTGAGATCATGACCTGAGCCGAAGGCAGTGGCCTTAACCCACTGAGCCACTCAGGCGCCCCCTTTGCTTCATTATTGAGAACTTTTTATTTCAAAGTTTCTCTTCACAACAATTTGATAATATAGATAAAAAGAAAGTGTGACCCCTGTAAAGAACACTTTTTATCAATACCCTATTTTTAGTTAGAAATACTGTACATGTTATGAAATTTTCATGATGTCCAAGTTGCCTTTAATTTATTGCATTGATATGTATTTTCATGTCTTATCTAAGAAATTATTGGTTATTCCAAGGTTATATGGACATTGCTTCTTTCAAGAAGATATATAGTTTTCACTTATATGTTCAAATTTATGATTTATTTCTTATAAACTGTTAAGTAAGTTGAAATTTTAAGGGTCATTTGATCTTATTTCAATGTTTTGAACTGATTTCCTCCTTCACTGAACTATCTATATTTTCTTTGAAAAACTGATTAACCATATAACAATGGATATATTTACCAATGCCACACTGTCTTAATCTATAATCTATAATACAGTAAATGCAATATAAGGCAAATGGACAAAGATGTCCTTCTTGTTCTTTTTCTGGGATTTTTTTTTTTGGCTATTCTGAGCACTTTTGCAAATATTTTAGAATCAAGTTGTTAATATATAAAAAGTTGCATGCTTTTATAATTGGGTTTTTTTAATCTATAAATTTTGTTAGAATTGACATCTTAGCAATAATAAATCTTCCAGTAGGTAAACATGGCATATTTCTCCACTTATTTTGTTTTGTTTAACATCTGCTTGCATTTCTGTTTTAGTTTCATTGTAAAGGTATTAGACACACTTTATTCAATTTGTTCCTAAAATTTATAGTTTAATAGTATTTTAAATGCTACTAATTTTAAGTTGATTTCCATTTACTGCTGCTATTATATAGCAATACTACTGACTTTTGTTTTTGTTTGTTTGTTTCAAGTTTTTATTTAAAGTCTAGTTAGTTAACATATAGTATAATAGTGGTTTCAGGAGTAGAATTTAGTGATTTATCAATTCCATACAATACCCAGTGCTCAACACAAGTGTCATCCTTAATACCCATAACCCATTTAGACCATCCTCTGCCCACCTTCTCTCCAGCAACCCTCAGTTTTTTTCTCTATAATTAAGAATCTCTTTAAAAAAAAAAGTCTCTTAGGGTTTGCCTCCTTCTATTTTCCCCCTCCCCTATATTCTTCTGTTTTATTTCTTAGATTCGAAATGTGAGTAAAGTCATATGGTATTTGTCTTTCACTAATTTATTTCACTTAGCATTACACACTCGAGTTCCATCTCCATCCACTTTGTTGCAAATGACAAGATTTCATCCTTTTTTAAGGCTGAGTGATATTTCATTATCTATCTTTCTATCTATCATCATCTACCTATCATCTGTCACCTATCATCTAATCTCACATCTTCTTTATTCATTTATCCATTGATAGACACTAGGGCTCTTTCCATAATTTTTGTAGATAATTATAAATATTTTTGTAGATAATGCTGCTATAAATCTCTGGGTCCATGTGTCCCTTCAAATCAGTGTTTGTGACTTTTGGGTTAAAACCTGGTAGTGCAATTGCTGGGCCATAGGGTAGTTCTAATTTTAACTTTTTGAGGAACCTCCATACTGTTTTCCAGACTGGCTGTACCAGTTTGCATTCCCACCAACAGTGTAAGAAGGTTTCCCTTTCTCCACATCCTCACCAGCATCTGTTGTTTCCTGTGTTCCAGCTTTTAGCCATTCTGACAGGTATGATGTGATATCTCATTGTAGTTTGATTTGTATTTCTCTGATGATAAGTGATATGGAGACTATTTTCATATGTCTGTTGACCATCTGTGTGTCTTCTTTGGAAAAATGTCTATTTGTGTCTTCTGCCTATTTCTTAACTGGAGTATTTGGCTTTTGGATGTTGAGTTTGTTAAGTTCTTTATCTTAGATATTGCTGACTGAAAATATCCTTTGACCTTTCAAAAGATAATATTCCTAGAAGTGTTTTGCAGATTCTTTAGGATTTTCTATATACTTTAAAATATCTTAGTCCCATTTCATCTTTTCTAATAATCTTTATACTCCTGATTTCTTCTTTTTTGTTATTGCACTGGCTAGGATTTATGGGAAAATGTAGAATAGGAATAGTGAGAACATAATTTGTTGCCTCATTTTCAACTTTTTTTTTTGGAAAAATGATGTATTTCATCATAAGCTATATTAGCTATATTTTCTTTTAAATTTTTATCAGATTAATCAAGTTTACTTCTGTTTGCTGCTTTAAAAGAGTTCATAAACAGGTGTTGAACTTTTTGTTAAGTGATTTTTATGTATCAAGTGAGAAAATCATATACTTTTTAAAAATAGTTTTTAAATTATTAAAAAATTAGTAATTAATAACTAATTTGGTTGTACTGATTGACTTTCAAGTTATTAAGAAGACTTGCATTTCTAAGATAAACCCCAACTAATCTGGATTACTATCCTTTTAATATAGCTAGGTATAGAACATGAGCTAATATTTTATTAAGAATTTTTACATCTATGTTTATAAAAGATACTGTTCTGTAATTTTTCTATGTTAACTTCCTTGTCTGAATTTGGTATTGGGTTGTATTTTCCTCATACAATTAGGTGAAGAAGTCCCCCCACCTGTTTTTTATTTTTAAAAATTTTTTTAAAGATTTTAATTATTTGAGAAAGAGAGAGAATGAGTGGGTGGGGGGTGGGCAGAGGGAGAGGGAGAAGCAGACTCACTGCTGAGCAGGGAGCCCTACACAGGTGATCCCAGGATGCTGAGATCACAACTTGAGTCAAAGGCTGAAGCTTAACCAACTGAGCCACCTAGGCACCTCCCTATCAGTTTTTAAAATGATATTTCTTCCTTGCAAAAATTTGCTGGATTTGACCTGTGAAACCATCTATACCTGTGTGTGGAGGGAGGGGGGTGTTTAATTTTGTTGGTAGTTATATTTAAAAATCATAAACGCACAGATCAAAGAAGTTTTAATTCTCGTGTCTTGGTTATATCTTTTGATTTATTATTCCTTTTCCAAAAGGAATACCCATTTTTTTCACAACTGAATAGCATCAACAGCCTTGTTTCTTGCCCATACCTATTTGGTATTCAAATAGCTTATGTACTATTTTTATCACTTTTAGTCTGAATTGATATAAATCCTTTAAAGTGTGCAGGTTTCTTGTATGTCAAATAAAAAATATACCCCATTAATCAAAGGCCATGTCCACAAATCTTTTTGAGATAAGGCTTTTTCTATATAGGACCTTGGTGAAACTGCTATGGGATAATTGATTTAAGATTCTTTATAGTCTTATTGTTTGAGAGGTTTTAGAAGCACTATACTACAACACTTAGAAGACCTTTTGCATAGATTAAGATGTATAAAATACATCACTACTTTCCTGAAGTTTAAAAAAAAGGGGGGGTTCTTACAGGGACACCTGGGTCTCTCAGTGGGTCAACACCTGGGTCTCTCAGTCGGGTCAAGCATCTGCCTTCAGCTCAGATCATGATCCCAGGGTCCTGGGATTTAGTTCCACACCAGGCTCCTTGCTCAGCAGGAAGCCTGCCTCTGTCTCTGCCTGCTGTTCCCCTTGCTTGTGCTTTCTTTCTCTCTGTCTCTGAAAAATAAATAAAATCTTTAAAAATATATATAAGTATAAAAAAATAAATAATTTAAAAAGGGTCTTACAGTCACATGCTTCATTTAATTGAGGTCAAATTTTATTGTTCAATATCTCAAATTTGGTTTTTAGCCTTTTCTTCCAATAAGAATGTTTTGCTGGAAGAGAGTCCAGGGATAAGAATGTTTTCTTTTCAAACTAAACCAAAATGAAACCAAAAAAACCCCAAATCCTAAGTCTTTATATTTGATTTATATTTTACTTGAAAATTGAAATATTTTTCATTAGTTATTACTGTCTTCTCATGTTTTATCATATGTTACTTAAATTACATACTGGAAATCTTTACAATCTACGTGGAAATCTTGCTGACCAGAACCAATTAATTCTATTTTCCACATTACCACAGGCAGCAGTGATGACAAACAATTTACCATTTCATAATAAATGTCTCTATTTCTCCAACATCTAATAACATGTTTTTAAGCTGGGTTTGTATTGCTCACCAACAGTATTCTCAAGACAATTTCAACAATATAGTAAAAGTCTTCAACAGTTTCCTAGAGGTTTTTCTACCTTCTGTGCACCATTCAGTTCCAAGCTAATGCCAAGTCTTAGGTTCCTTTTATATAAATATACCATCTGATTATCAAATTGTTTTCTATTATGCACACACACACACACACACACACGCACACATAGAAAGATGTTTTCACATATATAAAATATAAAGAGGGAAAGATTTAAGTCATGCAGGAAACTTCTTCCAAATGTAGTAATTTATATTTTTAAGATTTTATTTATTTATTTGTCAGAGAGAAAGCGAGCGAGCACAAGCAGGGGTAGTGGCATGAAGAGGGAGAAGCAGGCTCCCACTGAGCAAGGAACCCTAAGAGGGATTCAATTATGACCTGAGTCAAAGGCAGACACTTAATGAACTGAACTACCCAGGCATCCCCAAATATAGTAATTTAAAACAATCATTTAATTTTGTTCATTTTGTTTGTCATGAATTTGGGGAATTTGAATTTTGTGTCTCAAGGTAATCAAATTTCAAATAGCAAAGATGATTTTCAACAGAGAGAATGAGTGTTCCAATAATGAGAGTTGCAAGACTTAGTATTCTAAAAGACCTAGTCAGAATCTCACTTCTATACATTTTATTTATCAATTATATCGCTAAGGTCAAACTGAAATGATATATGTGTGCTTGGAATCTGCTTTAATTATCCTAAATTTAAGTTTTTATATAAAGTCTGGCCCTAAGCATTGTTGGATATGCTGGGTTACTCTAAAACCCATCTCTCTTTGGACAAAAAAATTATAGGAAACTACTTCAGACTTCTAGTTATATTTGGTCAATAATAATAACTGGATAACATTTGGAGAGTCAGAATAATGAATATTCATGGTATTTATCCCCATGCCTCTACAGCATCTCCCATAGTGGCTGCATATGCTCTATACCTCTACCTCATGCTGGGCAGTACCTCTCCCTATGATTTAGGGAGAGGTACTCCCTAAATCCTCCTCATATGTAGCCCTGACCATACTTACATGTCATGAAGGTGCCTCAGATTCTGGTTCTAGTAATACCACCTCTTTCCATTGTCCACTACCTAAGAAGTGGTAATGGATTCCTGTGATGCCTCAAGATTCTCTGATAGGCTTTCAACCCTGCCATTATGCGTTAGCTGATGCCTTCTATTGAATTCCTTCTGTGTGAAGGACTAAAGTGATTTCTATTTTACTGCTTAAGCTTTTACTGATATATCTTATTTATAATGTATGTTACATGTTATATTACACTCTACAGTAAAACATAAACTAGCTTTATATGTCTTATTATTTGATGTCTATACATAATTTAAATATAGATTGGTAGATAAATAAAATGTTATTTTATTAAGTTTAATAAATTAAAATATTGTTTTAGTTATGTTTTCAATTTGCTATTGATACTTACCAGAATTGAGAATGCCAGATACACGTGGAAAATTGCCACTGTCAATACTCCCACCAATCCATGTCTCAAGAGTAGTCTGACAATCAGGAGGTAAATACGTGGGGTCACAATGACAGTTCTTTTTATTATTGCATGTCTGAGACCAGGAGAAATATGACCTTATGAGATAGGTTGCTATAAATATTTGTGTTCCAGTAGAATTTAAAAATAATAGGTAAAATAAGGCCGATCTTCTTATGTGGTTTATGAGTATATAAGTGTATGTGTGTGTGCGTGTGTGTTGTTATGTGTTTGTTTTCTAGTATATTCTCAATGATTTATATTCTCACATTACATTACTGGTACTTACACCCTGTTCATTACATTTTCGTGGATTACAATCATAACCCAAGTACGCAGCATCTACACATTCTTTATTCCTGCAAACCTAAAATGAAAATAAGCCAAAGTAAATTAACTGAAATAACATCTGATTTGACATTTCACTAAAAGACTTTTATATTATTCTGACATAAGAGACATTCATTTGGCAATAAATGTTAATACACTAAGTGATTATAGTGCGACCACATTTCCAGAACTAGATGAGACTCTGATTATCTGATAGTGAAGAAAACAACAAAAGTATTCTCCCTTCCTATACTGGGTTAAAAATGTACAGACATGAAATAAATAAAAGTGAAGATAAATATGTCAGAAATACTGTAATAAAATAGTTTAACAGCCGTTTGCAACGACGTGGATGGAACTGAAGGGTATTATGCTGAGCGAAATAAGTCAATCAGAGAAAGACAATTATCATATGAACTCTCTGATATGAGGAACTTGAGGGGCAGGGTGGTGGGTTGTGGGGGGTAGGGAGGGAAAAATAATGAAACAAGATGGGATGGGGAAGGAGACAAAGCATAAGAGACTCCTAATCTCATAAAACAAACTGAGGGTTACTGGGGGGTGGGAGGGTAGAGATAGGGTGGGTGGGTTATGGGCATTGGGGAGGGTTTGTGCTTTGGTGAATGCTGTGAAAGATGTAAGCCTGATGATTCACAGACCTGTACCCCTTGGGCAAAGAATAAATATAAAATTAAAAAAAAAAAAAGAAATACCTCTAGGTATATAATCAAAACAATGGAAAATGTGATCTGAACAGATCTGTACACAGACAAAAATGAAACAAACCAGATGTCCATTTACGGATAAAAGGATAAGCAAAATATGCTATGAATATGCAATGGAATATTATTCAGCCCTAAAAAGTAATGATATTTTGATATAGCAACAAAATGGATGAATTTGAAAACGTTATGTCAAGTGAAATAAATCAGACTCAAAAGGATAATTACTATATGATTCCACTTGGATTAGGTACCTAGAATGTATAAATTTATAAAGACAGAAAGTAGAATAGTGATTACCAGGGCTGTAGGCAAGGCTCATTGGAGAGTTATAGTTTAATGTGTACAGAGGTTCAGTTTATAATGATGAAAATTTTCTGGAGATGGATAGTGATGGTGGTTCCACAACAATGTGAATGGACTTGTGCTCCTGAACTGCACACTTGAAAATGATTAAGGGGGTTAATTTTATGCTATGCATGTTTTACCACAAAAACTAGTATGTATTTTATATTCAGTGTTTTAAAAAATAAGATAGAAGGTACAATCACTAAACTCATATTGTGAGAACAGTATATACTATTATTTACAGCAGTCAAGGGCATCCTAAAAGATAATATGCTGTTTGTTAATATATGGGGAATATACAGTCTAAACAAATTGAATTATTCTCCACAGTTGAAAGGGTAGGGGGAAAGCAGCATATTTATTTAATACACACTACACATATGCACATATAATGTGATTAAATGTAAATCAAATGCAAAATAAGTCAAATTAGTCCAGACAGAAATGTTTTGAAAAAATTGAAATTCATTTCTTACAATAAAAAACCAATTTGAAAATAAGAAAGGGGCATCCTAAAAGAACACCATTTCAGCCATTAAAATTGATTATGCCCAGAGTTTTATTTAGGACAGTCAGTGTGATTTTCCAAACCAAGCCAGGTGACTTCCAACAATCTGTTTCATTACCATCAGTAGTGTGATATATTGACTTGTGTATATCTTCAGAGCTTTAATCTTTTATGTGAGCATGCAAATAGTTTATGTTTTAGCAACTTGAAACAAATTCCTGTTTTCCATTGTGAAAGAAGGGGCAAATAAAAATTATTGTGCCCACATTTTAGACATTTTTTCATACTTTAATCTTTTACATTTTTACTCAAGGAAAAACAAATAAAACCAAAGTATTGGAGTACTCATAATTATCAACATTTCTATTTTCAGTGCTGCCATATTCCTGTCTCCCATTGTGGCCAGCCATAGTAAGGATGTTTAATAATAAAACATAATGACAGTTGTCAGGAATTTGTTTCCACCATATTATTTTATGACTCCTTCGGCTTCTCCCTCAGAATCAAGCATTGATATTTTCTACCCTGATATTCTTCAAATATTATAATGAGTATCTGTGGTTATTTCTTTTCTTTTTTTTTAAGATTTTATTTGTTTATTTGACAGAGAGAGAGAGAGAGGTTACAAGTAGGCAGAGAGGCAGGCAGAGAGAGGAGGAAGCAGGCTCCCTGCCGAGCAGGGAGCCCGATGTGGGGTTCGATCCCAGGACCCTGAGATCATGACCTGAGCCCAAGGCAGAGGCTTTAACCCACTGAGCCACCCAAGTGCCCCATGTGGTTATTTCTTTTCTTAAAGATTTTATTTACTTATTTAAGAGTGTGTGTGTGTGTGTGTGTGTGTGTGTGTGTGTGTGAGAGAGAGAGAGAGAGGGTAGGAGAAGGGGGAGGGGCAGAAGGAGAGGGAGGATCAGACACCCCCCTGAGCAGGGAGCCCAATGTGGGGTTTGATCTCAGGACCCCAGGATCATGAACTGAGCCAAAGGCAGATGCTTAATGGACTGAGCCACCCAGGTACCTGTGTGGCTATTTCTTTTGACAGAACAATGTCATATCAGGTTTTGGGCTTATCATTTCTATTTGAATTTCAAGATCAAGACTTAAATACAGGTCATGACAAATCTTTGTTATATTCCTTTTGAGATTAACTGTGTACAAGTAGACTAATAACATTTACTATTTTTCATACTTAGTCATTAATATCTAAGAATTGAAGCAATATGTTTAGGACTCAATATCTTCTGCTATTTCTTTATAAATAGAAAGAATTATAAAATTTCTTGTGACAATGAATTCATTAAAATCCAAATGAATTTGTATATATGAAGTATTTAAAAAACAATGATGCTCTAATCTTCAGAATACAAAAAAAATTATTAGAGCACTAACATGCAGCTAGCTTGATTATCTTTTGCTAATAGAAATATATGATATATATGAAGCCAAAGTTTTGTAGCTACCTTTTTGATAATGCCTCCATAATCTCTGCCCAGCACTGTATCTCCCTACCCTGAAACAGAAACTTTTCCAACGTTACATACATTGCTCCTTTAATGATGAACAGTATAATGGTTTAAATCTGCTGACACAGATATCTTATTTGATAAAGCATCACTTTGACCATGAATACTGTAGCAGAATAGTGACTACCAGATTACCCCTCATCTTGTTCACTAACTGTGGTGAATAAAAATGGCATGCATCCTTTTTTCCCTTTAGCTCTTTCAAAAAATCTTTCTTAAGATGTGGAGATAGTTTAAGTGCCATCAATCATCTCCAAAATGTGGAGATAGTTTAAGTTCCATCAATCATCTTCAAAGCAGAGTATTACCGTACAGGATCTATAGCTGAAAATTAGACTGAATCTATGTCACTGATGACATGGAATGCCCCTCCCCATTTTTTTAACATGATGGGAAAGAATAAACCATCAACGGTTTAAGCCATTCTTAGTGGGTCTTGTTTCTTGTGCAATTCCTAATTCATATAGTCTATGTTTGACTGTTTAGAAATAATGGGGAGTTAAAAAATCAAGACAGTTTAGGCAATAATTTGGGAAATATTTTTGAAAATAAATTTCATGAAATTAAAACTTACTACAAAGCTTTAAAAATGAGTTATGAGAATTACGGGTGACAATTTTTGGATACATTTTTTTAAATCCTAATTTTTTTTAAGAGTAAGAGAGAGAGAAAAAAAATAAACAGGGGGAAGGAGGGTCAGAGAGAGAGGGAGAAGAGGACTCTCTGCTGAGCAAGGAGCTTGATAGGGCTCAATCCCAGGACCCTGAGATCATGACCTGAGTTGAAGGCAGACACTTAACTGACTGAGCCACCAAGGAGCCCCACATACTAATTTTTAAAATAAACATTAGTAAAGATAGGTTGTAATAGGACTTATATGGCAAATATTTCCATAATTATCAGATAAAATAATGCATCTATATCTCTATTGAAGTATAATTAACATACAATGTTTTATTAGTTTCAGATGTATTGATTTGACAGTTCTATATATTATTCCATGGTCACCATAGTAAGTATAAAACTATCTGCCACCATACAATGTTATTACAGTATTATTAAATATATTCCCTGTGGTATACTTTAAAAAAAGATTTATTTATTTGTTTGAATGAGAGAGAGGGGCCAGGGGACACATGAAAAGATGTTCAACATCACTAATCATCAAGGAAATGCAAATCAAAACCACAATGAGATATCATCTCACACCTGTCAGAATGACTAGTATCAAAAAGATAAGAAATAAAAAGTGTTGGCAAGAATGTGGAGAAAAGGGAAACCTCATGCACTGTTGGTGGGAATGTAAACTGGTGCAGTCATTGTGAAAAACATTATGGCTGTTCCTCAAAAAGTTAAAAATAGAAATACCATATGATCAAGAAATTCCACTACTGGGTATTTACCCAAACAAAATGAAAAGAGCAATTCAAAAAGATATATGCATCCCTATGTTTATTGCAGCATTGTTTATAATAGTTAAGATGTGGAAACAACTCTAGTGTTTATCCATGCATTAATCAATAGATAAAGAAGATGTGAGGTTATATATACACAGAAAGAAAGAGAGGGAGAGAGAATAGGATATTAGTCATCCATAAAAGAGAATGAGATCTTGGCTTTTGTGACAACACGAATGGACCTAGAGGGTATTATGCTAAGTGAAATATGTCAGGCAGAGAAAGACAAATACTGTATGATTTCACTGATATATGGAATGTAAAAAACAAATTAAATGAACAAAGAAACAGTAGCAGCGGACCCATAAATACAGAGAACAAACTGATGGTTGCCACATCAGGGTAGAGAGGAGATGGCCAAATGGGTAAAAGACAGTGAGAGAAACATGAGTGGTGATAGATAGTAGGTACCCTTGTTGTGAGCATAGCTTAATGCATAGGCTTTCCAAATCACTGTTACACACCTGAAACTAATGTAATGCTGTACGTCAACTATACTTCAATAAAAATTCAAGAATTATATATATATAATATAGTATAATAAATATATTTGTGTATATGGGTATATAAATAAAGGGTTGTTGGAAGATTCATAAAAATCGAGAGTAGCTACATCTCAGGTATGTGCCTTTGAAAAATTTTTGCTTTAGTGTGTTTATTTGTATTATTTTCATCACAAAAATGAGTGTATATTATTTTAACAGCTATTTTAAAGTAATTATAGGAAAAGAAAACTCATGGCATTAGTACTATCCATGTAATATGAGACAAGTTAAAAAATACAGTGAATGAACAGTATGATTCTCAATTCAATGAATATACATAATTTTCATGAAAAAAGTATGAAATAGCCAATGAAATGTTCATAGAAAAATAATCTGCATGTGAATGAATACTTAATTTTTTCCTTATTTTTAAAGGTATTTTTATTTTTGAAATCAAATGTGCAATTATGAGAAAAATATTAAACATGAGGGCACCTGGGCGGTTCAATCGTTAAGCATCTGCCTTCAGCTCGGGTCATGATCCCAGGGTTCTGGGATCGAGCCCGGCATCAGGCTCCCTGGTCAGTGGGAAGCCTGCTTCTCCCTCTCCCACTCCCTCTGCTTGTGTTCCTTCTCTTGCTGTGTTTCTGTCAAATAAATAAATAAAATCTTTAAAAAAAATTAAACATGCATTTGAAAATAGTGTTTAAAATATTAGAAATAAAATAAATACTAGGAATTTATTTGGGAACAAAAGGCCACATACCTTATTAGAACCACAAGCAGTTCCTTCTTTTACCCACATCATTTCGCCATCTCTAGCATCATGTGGAAAATCCAAAGCAACGCAGAGGTGTCCATTTATATTGGCATAAATAGCAGTGGCATTTGGAATTTTAATTATTTCTTCCTTTCCATATTGACATATTAATTTTCCACACAGCAGATTCCTATAATTTAGAATACATGAAATCATTAGACTTCAATAAAAAGAAATATTGTACTATCATTTATAAAGCAAAAAGATTTAGTTAAAGCATTTAAGACTTGCAAAAAGATGCATGCAATTAATGGTAAAATAACAAAAAGTATAAAGGCCTTGCCTGCATTGTTAAAAATAACAATATTTTAATAATTTTTAACTACTTCACAGTTAGCTTGACCATCTTTTTGGTTATAACTCCTTCACTCTTTTTTTCATTTTTAAAGTTAAACAATCCCAAACTTACTCCATTTTTAAAAATTGGTAAAGTTCATCTAATTACCAGTCTCACTGGATTTTCTTTTCATTGTTCAAACATAATACCTACTCTCAGAATTATGGGTTCCAAATAGATAAGACATTGAGATCCACATTCAAAAAGCATTATACAATAAATATTAAAATAAAACCATGAAAGATACATCATAAAGATGGTGCTGCAAAATACAGAAAAAGTGATATAGTAAGAATATAAAAAAGCATTAAAAGCAAAAGAGCAATAAAAAATTTAAGATTGACTTTCTAAGAAAAACAATGACCAGAAGATTACTGAATGAGAGATTCATAAAAGAAACAAATTGTCTTCCCACTCTATATGCAGATAAAATATCTTTCAAAATGAAACATGGCATTTTCAGACAATAATTAAGAAAATTTGTCACCAGCAGTCCTGAATTAAAGAAAATATAAACCAAGTTCTTCACACTGAAAGAAACTTATCCTAGATGGAAGTTTGCAGAAATATAAAATGTATATAACTTTATCAGATGAGGAAGTCTCTTTTTATTCCTAGTTAAATGACAGTATTTACCATAGGTCAATGCTAGATTTTGTGACACATTAGACACAGAACCAAGAACATTGTGCTGATAAATCTAAATTAGGAGGCTATAAGAGAAAGAGAGATGATATATTTAAATAATCTACCCCTAAAACAAATATAAAACTGGTCAAATTAGTCAAAACAACCATTTCAGGGCTATAAAAACTGATCAAAACAAAAAAAAGTGAGAATCATTTATGAAAAGCTGCCATAAAACCAAGAATAGTGGGAGGTCTGATCTTTTTGGCTGAATCTTCTCCTGTGCCCTCTCCCAGTTGATGCTGTTATTTACCAGAGCAGGGCTGGCCATGAAAATCTTTAAATTAAATGTCAGAGGAGTGGTTCTAGATTTGGTGAAGAGGACAAAAAATCTCACCCATCAACACTTTGAATAAAAGTAGCAAATAAGGTCAGAAAAGAATGTAAAACCAGCAGCACTGTGACCCCAAGGTTGAGGTCCCAATTAGGGTTAGTGACAGGTCAGACAGAAATTAAAGGCATGATCCTGGAAATAATAGCTCCATAAATGGTAGTGATAAACTCTCCTTATATCACAACCCTAGCTGACAGGGAGGCTACACTGTGTATGCTAGAGGGACCTGAGAAGTACTGATGGAAAATAACACCAGTGAAAACTTTAAATTTGCCTAGAATGCAAATGTGCTCCCCAATTACAAAGAAAAGCCCAAAGCCACATGGCTCTAGTGATAAATTCTATGAAATGAATAAAGAAAACATAATTCTATACAAATATTTATTGAAAGTGAGGAATCAATCAATATAAACCACCACATTAATAAAAAAGGAAAAGAACCATATGATCATTTCAATAGATGCAGAAAAAAAAATTCAACAAACTACAACATTCATTCATGATAAAAACCCACAACAAATTAGGGTTATAGGGATCATACCTCAACATAATCAAGGTCATTTATGAAAAACTCACAGCTAATATCATCCTCAATAGGGAAAAACTGAAAGCTTTTCTTCTCTACAGTCAGGAAAGAGACAGGGATGTCCACTCTCAACACTGTTATTTAACATAGTACTGAAAGCCTAGCCACAGCAATCAGAGAGAAGAAGGAGAAGAAGGAGAAAGAAAAGAAAAGAAGAAAATAAAAGAAAAACAAAGGAAAGAAAAGAAAAAGAAAGAAAAAGAGAAAGAAAAAGAGAAACAAAGAAAAGGCATCTAAATCAGCAAGAAAGAAAGAAAACTTTAACTATTTGCAGATGACGTGATAGTGTATAGAAAAGACCTGAGACTCCAAAAAACTGATAATTACCAATACACAAATTCAGTAAAATCACAGGATACAAAATCAATGTACAGAAATGTCACATTTCTATACAATAATAAGGAAGCAGCAGAAAGAGAAATTAAGGAATCAATCCCATATACAATTGTACCAAAAACAATAACATACCTAGGAATAAACCTAAACAAAAAAGTAAAAGATCTGTACTCTGAAACTATAAAACACTGAATAAAGAAATTGAAGATGACACAAAGAAATGGAAAATCATTCCATGCTCATGGGTTGGAAGAACAAATATTGTTAAAATGTCCATATTACCCAAAGAAATCTACATATTCAACGTAATCCCTATAAAAATACCACCAGCATTTTTCACAGAACCATTACAAACAATCCTAAAATTTGTATGGAATCACAAAAGACCCTGAAGAGCCTAAGCAAACTTGAAAGAGAAAAGCAAAAGCTGGAGGCATCACAATGCTGGACTTCTAGTTATATTATGAAGTTGTAGTAATCAAAACAGTATGGTACTGGCACAAAAATAGGTACATAAATCAATAGAACAGAACAGAAAACCCAGAAATCAACACACAACTATATGGTCAATTAATTTTCAACAAAGCAGGAAGGAATATCCAATGGGAAAAAAAAACAGTTTCTTTAAGGAATGGTGTTGGGAAAACTGGACAGAAACATGCAGAAATATGAAAATGGATACTTTCTTACATGATATACAAAAATTCAAAGTGGATTAAAAAACCTAAATGTGAGGCAGGAATATCAAAATCCTGAGAAGAAAATAAGCAGTAACCTCTTTGACACTGGCTACAGCAACTTCTAACTACATATGTCTTCTGAGGCAAGGGAACAAAAGCAAAAACAAACAAAATATATGGGGCTTCTGCACAGCAAAGGAAACCATCAACAAAACTTAAAGGCACCCTTCAGAATGGGAAAAGATGTTTGCAAATGACATATCCAAAAAGGGTTAGTATCCAAAATATATAAAGGACTGAAATAACTCAACACTCAAAAAACAAATAATCCAGTTTAAAAATGGGCAGATGACGTATATAGACATTTTTCCAAAGAAGACATACAGATGGCTAATAGACATGTGAAAATATGCTCCACATCACTGATCATCAAGGAAATGCAAATCAAAACTACAGTGAGATGTCACCTCATATCTTTCAGAATGGCTAAAGTCACTAACACAAGAAATAATAGTTTTTGGTGAGGATATGTAGAAAGGGAAACCTCTTGCACTGTTAGAGGGAGTGCAAACTGGTACAAACACCCTGAAAAACTGTGGAACTTCCTCAGAAAGTTAACAGTGGCATTACCCTATGATCCAGCAACTGCACTACTTAAGTATTTACCCAAAGGATACAAAAATACTGATTTGAAGGGATACCTGCACTCTAATGTTGTCAGCGGCATTACCTACAATAGCCAAACCATGGAAATGGTACAAGTATCCATTGACTGATAAATGGGTAAAGAAGAAGTGATTATATATATATATATATATATATATATATATATATATATATATTACTCAGCCATAAGGAAGAATGAAATCTTGCCATTTGGAATTATGTGGATCAAGCTAGAGTATTGGGCTAAGTGAAATAAGTCAATCAGCAAAAGACAAATACCATGCGATTTCACACATATATGCAAATTAAGAAACAAAGCATATGAGTATAGGGAAAAAAAGAGAGAGAGAGAGGAAAACCAAGAAACAGATTCTTAATTATAGAGAACAAACTTATGGTTACCAGGGGAAAGGTGGGTGGAGGGAGATGGGTTAAATAGGTGATGGGAACTAAGGAGTGCAGGTGTTGTAATGAGCACCAGGTATTGTATATAAGGTTGAATCACTAAATTGTATACCTAAAACATATATTGTATGTTAACTGGAATTTAAATAAAAACTTAAAAATTAAGATTTCAAGAGCTTAAGTTAGATTAACAAAAGTAAATGAATTATATACTGTAGAGTTATCACTATTTATGTTATTTAAGGTATATGCAGTATTTTAACAAAATGGATATCGTGAAAATTATGTCTGATGGATAATGTGAGTATCTATTTAGAATATGTGCTATGCCATAAATTTTTATTTGGCTTATGAATAATTTTGGAGGTCTCAAATTCCACACACCCACTGATATATCAGAGGATTCAACAAATTGTCTTGCACTAAAAGTGGCAGGAAAGACAAAGACCAAACCAAATATATACACCATGTTCTCAAAATAACTTCCTAATCAGCAAAATCTTAACAATTATGAAAATAGAGATATCTCAAAGCAATTTTATATGACCTGACTTTTTTTGCCTTTGGGCAAAATAGGAAAATGAAAAAGAGAAAACAGCTCTTGATATTCAGGTGTATTAACAGCAAGGTATTAGAGCTGTTATAAGCTGACTTGCACTTATAGCTAGATCATCATGCTTATCTGTTGAATAGAGGCAATTTTAGGAATATCAACTTTAAGCCAAGTCACTCTGTGACCATGATGGATCAAGAAAAAGACAAACCTGTTTCATAAATTATGTCTTGAACATAGAGAGACAAGATAAAAACATTGTCCAAACAACAAAATTACTAAACATCCCTCTCATCTAGCTAATATGAGTGACTGTTGCTCATTATCAATTACAACTTTAACTTCTCTCCAGTCTTCCTTATTCATATATAAGATTATAAGTACTTTGTGGTATTTAATAAAAAATAAAATTATTACTTTAAGTTCATGTTTTAAATAGAGCTATACATGGACATATAAGTAATTGTGTGATAATATATGTGCATATATTACATGTATGTTCTAGCTCTATTGACTAAGAGGGTTTAGAGGTCATGAAAGACAGTGGAAATAGGCATGCCTGGTGTCCAGATATTTATTTTTATAATATTATTCTCTACTAAAAGGCATATATGGTCTACTTGGATAAATAGCTGAATCCAGAGTAGGGGGAACAAAAGTAAAACAGGAGCCTAGAAAATTTTGTGATGGAAAAATTTGGAAGTTCTTGAAGAGTCATGTACACTTTTGAAAATAAAAACACTGTGGCCAAATAAGAGACTCTCAGTAGCCAAACTGATACAATTTGAAAAAGAATCAGCATAAATAACAACAGTAATGTATTCTATACTATTGAATAAAATAACAATTGCTTAGTCTGAACTGATATAAATAAATGCATAAACAAACATACAAATAAAAATAGTGAAGGGAATACTTCCTACAGTACATTTCTAGCTTAAAGGCAGAGTCAATAATGGAGTTAGAAATCATCAATAGATTTTAAACCTGATGAGTCCAGGTTTGAAGGGGAACAGTGTATGTCCATGGTCTCAATATAATTTAACCTTAATATCCAAGATTGAGAAAAAATGCTATGTACCCTTTAAAAATTGCACTAAAGCATATATCACTTCAGTAGTAAGCATGCCAAAATGCTTAATTTGAATCTAATTATGAAAAATATCCATCAAAACCAAATTGAGGGAAATCTTTAAAAACAATTACTCAGTAGCATTAAGAAAATAAAGACCCATGGAAAAGAAAAAATTAAAACAAAAAATTTTTTCTAAATGAAACAAAGATGTATGGCTATAGAGCACATATTTTAAACACAGTGCTTTACTTACTGAATAGTAAAACATGAATTTTCATTTCATCACTATAAGAATGCTCATCCTTTGTAAAATTAAAATGATGGTATGCAAAATAAGAATGATCAGTCCACTTAACTAATGTTTTTTAATGTACCTATATAAATTAAACACTCTGTGGGAAGGTACAAGGGACAAGTGAATATATGAGAAAGAAAAGTATAAATATTCTGTATTAGAGACATTTATAATTTATAGTCTTACTTTATGACCAAGTAATATTCTGATTACTCATAAGCTTAATTATCTGGTGCTATTTTCTAATTTAAAGCAATAAATAGAGTTTCTCAGATAGATTTCTTAAAGCATACTTCGTTTTACATTCTATGTATCCTGAAGGACTTGAACCACAGTTCCCAGATTGATCAGCCTTAGAATTAAGATGAGTATAACACTCTTCAGGAGCAAATGCTACATCTGAAAAAAAAAAATTTATTAACATACTTGAAATTCTGAAATTGTTCACAATATATTGTAGAAAATATGATCATAAGTTGAAAACAAAACTAGACTTAAGATTACACAAAATTATTTCAATTAAATATTTAAAAATTGAAAGCACTCTTGTCTACTATCCAAAAAGATATCTTAAATTTAATCATGGTGTGCAGTTTACTTTGCTAATTTTTAGTAAGTCTATCTATCTATTAATGTATAAAAAACTAAAAATTGACTGGTCAAGAGCCTATCTTGCATAAATGTCTTTTCAAGCCCAACTATGAAATTAATATCTTATTTTTTCATCATATTTTCCTCAGGCCAAAAAATCTTGGGGAGTTATAATTTTTACGTTGACTATCCAATCCATGCACATGATGTGTTCAATTTTCATAAGAGCTAACCTACTTAAAGAGTAGTTTATTTATTATAACCTCCATTAGTTCTACTGTAGTTGAAAGATAACCCAAAACCTCTGATAGGAAGATTTAACACTGCACTGTGGTGCTGAAGAAAAATGGCACACCTAAGAGGATCCACAACGGACACGTTAGGATCTCAGCTGAAACTCCTACAGGCTCTCGTGAACTGAAAATAAGCAGTTTATTTTATCCCAGAGGTCATTTGCAAACCTGGTTAGGGGTAAGAAGTCAAAATTATATGCTTAGCTAGTGAAGCAGGCCATTGATGGTGGACATAAAAATAGACCAAAGTTTACAGCTGTAGTAATAAAATTAAAGATCTAAGGGATCTCAACATATAGTTTATTCTCCCCTCAAAGTTTTTTCCTGCTTCTAAACACGTGAAAAGCAGGAGATTAAACCATAAGAGATTCTTTTTTTTTAAATTTTATTTTTATTCTTTGCCCAAGGGGTACAGGTCTGACTATAGGAAACAAACTGAGTGTTCCTGGAGGGGAGATCAGTGGGGGGATGAGGTAATTGGGTGATGGGCGTTAAGGAGGGCACTTGATATAATGAGCACTGGGTGTTAGGTGTTACATACAACTTTTTATTTTACGATTTTATTTATTTGACAGAGAGAGAGAGAGGCAGACAGAGAGAGAGGGGGGAGGAAGTAGGTTCCCTGCTGAGCAGGGAGCCCGACGCGAGTTCGATCCCAGGACCCTGAGATCATGACCTGAGCCGATCGATGGCAGAGGCTTAAACTCACTGAGCCGCCCAGGCGCCCCATACATACAACTTTTGAATCATTAAACTTACCTCTGAAACTATTAATACACTATATGTTAATTGATTTTAAATAAAAATTAAAAAAAATAACAAAATAAAACAAAATATAAGGAGATGACTTCCATAAAGCAGTGTGGATTTTTCTGCCATTTCTGTGTTGTGGTTACATATCTGCTAAGGGAAGGAATCTCAGTAAATATAATAACTCTCAGTTGAAAACCTTGAAGAGTTATGCCATAGAAACAACAGGGAAGTAGATAGACTGAACTTTAAACTCTAACCAAAGCTTAACACATATCAGTTTCTGATTTAATTAAAGTGATTAGGCTCTCATTTTATACACTTAACAGAATAAAAAGGTGGATAATAGTATCTACATAAAAAGCATTTTAGACGGAGAGCAGGTATTCAAAAAAGCAAAAATGGAAGAAAATGAAAAAAATTTAACTAGAATGTGCCTTTATCATTCAAGAAAAAAATAAGATAAAGATACCTACGTTAAAATAGTTGAGAAAGAGAACAATGATATATATATGAAAATTAATTACAAAGGATACAAGTATGCAAGAAAAGTATAAAAAATAAATATATTGAAGTAATTTTATGGAGAGATAATTAAATATAAATTGAAATTTTAAGAAAATCTATATAATAATATAGTATTTACACCAGAGTTCCAAGAAACTCAGAGAACATTAAGAAGAATTAAGCACACACATCCCAACATGATATGAAGACTGGTTTAAAAAAAAAAACCCACAGGGAAAATCCTGATGGCTCTAAGAGAAAAGAGATGCAATTTGACAGATTTTCTTTAGAAAATATGGAAACCATATGACAATAGAGTAACATCTTTAAAATGCTAGTGGGAATAAAGTTTCCAATTCACCATGGCAACACAGGAAGATTCTGAATTCACCTCCTCCATGGGCACACCAAATCTTCAGCTCCATATGGAAAAATTTCATCTCAAATACACTAAAAACTAACTGAGCAACTCCTACACACTGGACAAAGGAGAAAAAAAAACCCTTACAAATTGTTAAGAGAGGCTGAGGCACAGATGCCACCCCTGGCATAGTGATCCACAATCACGAGGGAATATAAAACCCAGCAATAACACAAAGAGAATTGGAGTGCCTATAAAACATCACAAAAATGCAGTAAAAAAAATGTTACTAAAGACAAAGAATTTTTACAATGATAAGAGAGTCAATCTGTGAAGAAAATATTACAGTTATAAACATTTTCCCTAAGAATAAATCTCCAAAATCTACAAAATAAAAACTGGCAGAAGGAATAAACAAAAATAATACCTGATTTTTGTCAACTTTCAGTAATGGACAGGAAATATAGATCAGTAAGGAAATACAAAACCAGAACTCTACAAATGAACTAGACCTAACAGATATCTGTAGAACACTCTATCCAACAATAATAGCAAGATACATATTCTTCTCCATGCATATGTGAGGCCAAGACAGTTAAAGAAATTGAAAAGGATTGAAATTATATGAATTATGTTCTCTGAATACCATGGCATTAAATTAAAAATCAATAATAAAAGTACATTAGGGAATGTACAGACATGAGAATTTAAAAACACACTCCTAAATAACCAAAGTACCAAAGGAACAAATCTCATGAGAAATTCAAAAATACTTTAAATGAATAGGGATAAAAACATGACATATAAAAATTTTTGAGAAACATTGAAAGCAGTATTTAGAAACTGATATCGGTAAATATTGAAAATAGTAAAGAATATTTCAAATTAAGAACCTAGAATTCTATCTTAAGATACTAAGAAAGGAATTCTAAATATAAGGTAAACAGAAGGAAGAAATTATAGCAGAAAACAATAAAATAAAAAATAGACAAATGACAGAGAAAATCAATGAAACCAAAATTTTGTTCTTTGAAAAAATCAACAAAGCTGATGAATTTCAATCTTTAATCAGGAAATTTCCTGCAATGAAAAGGCCGAGTGCAGATGACTTCATTGGTAAATACTGCAAAATTTTCAGACAATTACTACATTACAGATTCTTCCCCAGAATATGAGTTAAGGAATACTTTGGCATCATTCAATGCCACTTATTAAAACAACTCAAGGCATTTCAAAAAAGAAAACAAGAACAATATCTCTCACAAATATAGACATAAAAATTTCAAAAAAATCTATAGAATTTAAGAAACAAAACAAATGAACATGGGGGGTGGGGGAAGAGAGGAAAACAAAGAAGCAGACTCTTATTTAACTGTAGAAAACAAACTGATGGCTACCAGAGGGGAGATGGGGAGGTGGATGGGTTAAATAGGTGATGAGGATTAGGAAGCACACTTGTTGTGATGAGCACTGGATGTTGCATGGAAATATTGAGTCACCATACTGTATACCTGAAACTAATATATTACACTGTGTGTTAACTAACTGAAATTTAAATAAAAATGTTTTAAAAATCTAGATTAATGCCCTTTATGGAGTGTGACTTAAGAAACCTCCACAAAATGCTAGTAAACTGAATTCTAAAGCATATTAAAAGCATTATACTTCAGGGCGACTGGGTGGCTCAGTTGGTTAAGCATCTGCCTTTGGCTCAGGTCATGATATTAGAGTCCTGGAAGTGAGCCCCATGTCAGGGAGCCTGCTTCTCCCTCTCCCTCTGCCAACTCCCTCTGCTTGTGCTCTCTCTCTCTCTCTCTCTCTCAAATAATTAAAATCTTTAAAAAAATTTTTAAAAATAAAAGCATTATACTTCATTTACCAAGTGAGTTATTTTCCTGGAATACAAGGATGATTCAATATGCAAAAAAAAATCAATGTTATACACCAAAATAGCATAATAAAGGGGGGAATGCATGATCATGTCAATTGATGCAAAAATAGCATATTAAAAATTCAATACATTTTAGTATTACAAGGAGCAACACAAGGATGCAAGACTTTGTCACTTATTTAATGTGTTAGAAGTTCTAGTCTAGAGCAAGAGGCAAGTAAGAGATATAACAGGCACCTAAATTGGAACAGAAAAAAGTAAAATGATCTCTGTTCACAGTTGCCATGATTTCATATATATAGAAAGCCTTAAGGATTTTACACACATACACATACACACACACACAAAACTAATAAATTCAGCAGTTTCAGGTTAAAAAATTAACAAATGAAATCAATTGTATTTTTATACATCAGCAATGTAAAGTCCCAAAAGGAAATTAAGTAAACTATTTTATTTATCAATGTATCCAAAAGAAAAAAAAAACACTTCTAAGTAAAATTAACCAGAGAAATAAAATTTGTAAAATGAAACCCACAAGATGTTGTCAAAGAAAATTAAAGAAAACACACCAAAAAATGGAAGGTTATCCCATGTTTATGGCTTGGAAGACAAACTATTAAGATGGGAATATCACCCAAAGTGACCTACAGCTCCAAAGCAAACCTTATAAAAATACCAACATGTCTCTGCAGAAATAGAAAGTCCATCCTAAAATCTGTATGGAATCTCAAGGCCCTCAAATAAAAAAAAAATCTTGAAAATGGAGAACAAACTTGGAGGTCTCATACTTCCTGATTTCAAAATTTACCACAAAAGCTACAGTATTCAAAACAATGTATATTGGCATACTAACACAAAGACAGATATATATATATATATATATATATATATATATATATATATATATATACATACTAAGAGAATAAAGACTCCAGAAGTAAATCCTTCCATGTATATCTAATAATTTTTGAGGTGGGTACAGAAACCATTCAGGTGGAAAGGACAGTCTTTTCAACAATTGGTGTTAAAAAAGCTATGTAAAAGAATGAAGTGAAACACTTACTTACATGATATTCTAAAATTAACAAAAAACTTATTAGATACATAAATGTAAGAGCTAAAATTATAAAACTTTTAAAAAATGATGGAGGTTAAGGAGTACACTTCTTTAGATAAGCACTGGGTGTTGTATTTAAGTGTTGAATCACTAAATTGTACACCTGAAACTAATATTACACTGTATGTTAAGTAATTGGAATTTAAATAAAAACTTTAAAATCTTTTTTTACTTGTATATAATTGACATACAGTGTTACATTAGTTGCAGGTATATAACATAGTGTTTCAACTTCTCTATGCATTATGTTAAAAACTATAAAATTCTGGGGCATCTGGGTGGCACAGTTGTTAAGCATTGACCTTTGGCTCAGATCATGAACCCAGGGTCCTGGGATCAAGCCCTGCATAGGGCTCCCTGCTCTGTGGAAAGCCTGCTTCTCCCTCTCTCACTCCCCCTGCATGTGTGTCCCTCTCTGTGTTTCTCTTTGTCAAATAAATAAAATGTTTTTTTAAAAAATAAAATAAAATAATAAAAACTATAAAATGCTTAGAAGAAAATATAGAGAAAAGTTTTTTGACATTGGATTTGGCAGTTATTTCTTGGATATGATGTTCCAAAAGCACAGGCAACAAAAGAAAATATAGATCAAAATTTTAAAAACATTTGTGCATGAAAATCAACAGTGAAGTCAACTTTAATGGATATGGAGTTTCAGCTTGGAAAATTTAAAAAATTACTGGGGATGGATGATGGTGATGTTTGTAAAGTAACATGAATACATTAATGACATGAATTGTACAGTTAAAAATGGTAAAAATGATTTTATGTCATGTACATTTTTTCACAATAAAAAAGAAAAAAGTTTCAAGTATAAACAACAATTCATCAATATAAAATAAACAATTCATCAAGACCAAGTGGTATTTTTTTCCAGAAATGTAAGGCTGGAAATTATTTAGTGTAATGTACTGTATCAATAAACTAAAAGACAAAAAAAAAGATCATTTCAATAAATACAGAAAAGGACAGGAAAACCTAACATTTAACTCTTGATTTAAAAAAAAAAAACCTTGGGCGCCTGGGTGGCTCAGTGGGTTAAAGCCTCTGCCTTCGGCTCGGGTCATGATCTCAGGGTCCTGGAATCGAGACCCGCATTGGGCTCTCTGCTCCGCAGGGGGCCTGCTTCTTCCACTTTCTGCCTACTTGTAATCTCTCTCTCTCTGTGTCAAATAAATAAATAAAATCTTAAAAAAAAAAAAACCTTAACAAAGTGGGTAACAGAAATGGAACTTCCTTAACCTAATAAAGAGGATTATGAAAAACCAGAGTTAACATCATCCTTAATAATTAAAACTCAATGCTCAACCCTTAAGATAGGGAACAAGTCAGAATATATACCCTGAGTACTTCCACTCAATATTGTACTAGAAGTACTAATCAGGAAAAATATCCAAGAAGAAAAAACAGAAGACATATAGATTGTAAATTAAGAAATTAAAATATATCCATTTCCTATGACATTTTCTGATATATATAAATTGTAGGAATCTGCTAAAAATACTTACTAGAACTAATTAAGAACTTTAGCAAGGTTGCAGGATAAAGGTTCAATATTCAAAATCAATTGATATCTATACACTAGTAAGGAACAATGAAATTTTTAAAAATCCTATGTATAATAGCATCAAAAAGAATATCAAGAAATATATTTAACAAAAGAAGTATAGAGCTTGTATACTGATAATAATAAAACTATAAAACATTTAATTAAAATTAACTAAGATACAAATATTAGACATCTCATGTTTTTGGATTGTAAACCTTGATATAGTTGATGTAACATTACACCTCAAATTGATGTACAAATTCAATACAAAATTACTATCAAAATTCCACAGCAGACTTTTTTGCAGAAATTGACAGTTGATTCCAAAATTCAAGAAATGCAAGAGCCCTAAGATATCCAAGACAATCTTAAAAAGAAAAAAAAGTTGGAGTGCTCACATCCTTGATTTCTAAATTACAAAGCTACAGTAATCAAGACAGTTTCCTATTGACATAAGCATATACATGTGTAGATCAATAGAGTAGACTTGATGGCCCAGAAATCAACCCTTATTTTTTCAATCAAGTGATTTTTCAGCAGAGATGCCAAGTCAATTAAATGGGGGAATAATCATCTTTTCAACAGTGATGCTGAAACTATTGGGTATCCACATGCTAAAGAATTAAGTTGGAACAATTTTTCACACCATATACAAAATTAACAAAATGGATTCTAGACCCAAATTTAGAGGAAAACATATAAAATCCCCAGGAAAAAAAGTGGGTTAAGGAGTAAGTCAGCATCTTGGATTAAGCAATGCTTTCTTATTCATAACACCAAAATCACAAGCAGACACAAACAAAAAATAAATTTGAACCTCATCAGAATTAAAACTTTGCATTTCAAAGGAGGCTATCAGAAAAATGATCACATAATATATACAATGAAATAAAAGATTTTCAAAACATGAATTTAGCAATAAACTGAATTCAGATTATATAAAGAACTATTACAACTCAATAATAAAAAAACTAAAATAAATGGCTGAAGGATGTAAATAGGTATCTCTTCAAATAAGACATACAAATGGTCAAGAAGCACATGAAAAAATGTTTATCATTAGTCTTCAAGTAAATGCAAATCAAAACCACAAGATACCACTTCACACTCATTACGTCATCCACAGAATAACATGGATATCAATTCAACTAAACTTAATTCAAGAGTTAATTTATTAATCTGGTTCTTAAGTTCATATGGAAGAAAACCATGTGCACATGTGTGAAGAAGATACAAAAGGCTAAGATGACTTATTTTTGAGATATTAGCATACTTCCAAAGGGAGAGAAATTAAAATAGCAACGTAGAGAAAAATCAGCAAGAATGACCAAGAATGAGATCAAGAATGAGAAACATTCACACTTCCAGATTTAAAAACAACAAACCGACCAGCCAAACAGACACTTAATTTTTTAGCAGATACTGCATTGCTGTGCATTCGAGAGTATTAAGTTGGGGCAGTAAAGGTGATCATCACTATGCTATAATATTAAACTGGATATATGTCAGACAACACACAATTACATACATCCTCTCCTTTCCTCCCCTAGCAATTAATTTACTTTCTGTCTTTATATATTTGCCTATTCTGTAAGCTAAATATAATTGGAATCAGAATCTGTGGTCTTTTGTGACCTGCTCTCTTAGCTTAGCATAGGTTTTCAAAATTTATTCACATTTGGCAAATATCACTTCTTTCATTTTTATTAACTAAGTAATATTCTGCATTTTGTTCACTCATTCATCAGTTGATGGACATTTGTATTGTTTCTACATTTTGGCTATTATGAATAATGTATGATGAGCATTTGTATTTAAGGTTTTGTGGGGACATGTTTTCAGTTCTCTTGGGTATATATACCAAGGGTTAAACAAGTATGTGTGACATTTTGAGAAACTTCCAAATTGCTTTCTAAAGCAACTGTATCATTTTCTACCTAGCAATGCATGAGTTCGGATCTTACCATATACTCACAAAAATTGCTATTGTCTTTTAATTATAGCTATCTTAGTGACTGTGAACTTAGTGACTGTGAAGTATCATGTTGTGGTCTTAATCTGCATTTCCTTAATGACTAATGATGTTGAGCGTCTTTCATGTGGTTTGCCATTTCTATGTCTTTTTTCAGAAATGTCTATTCAATTTTTTCCTTAGTTGTTAAACCACATTGTCTTTTTATTGTTGAATTGAATGTTTATGTATTCTGTATATGTCCATTATTAAAAATATGGTTTCCAAATATATTCTCCCATTCTTTGAGATGTTTTTTCACTTTCTTGGTGTTTTTCTTTGAAGAACAAAAGTTCTTTAAATTTTTGAAGTCCAATGATTCCTTTTTCTTTTATCACCTGTGCCTAGGGTATCTTATCTAAGAAAACATTGCCTAATTCAAGATCACTAATATTTATGCCTGTATTTTCTTCTAAAAGTTTTATAGCTTTAGCTCTTATATTTAGGTCTACAATACATTTTAAGTTAATTCTTCTGTTTGGTGTGAGTTAAGGGTTCAAATTAATTCTTTTGCCTATGAATGTATACTTGTTCAAGCGCATTTATTGAAAAGATTTAAAGGGTACTTTTGTTCATTACAGAATTCTGGGTGGACAGTTATTTTCTTTTAGCCCTTTAGAAGTGTCTTTACTTTGTCATCTGGCTTCTGTAATTGTTGACAAGAAATCTGACTCACACTTGCTTTTTAAAAGTTATTGTGTCTTTTTCTCCCACTCTAGATATTTTGTTTACATCTTTTCATTTTTTTGTAGTAGTTTTGTTATGATTTCTTATTGTGTTTTTCTTTAACGTCATTCTTCTTAAGATTCTTAGAGCATCTTGAATTTGTAGGATTATCTTTCATTTTGAAAATTATTGGTTCTTATCTCTTTAAATATTACTACTTTCCATTCTCTATTTTATCTTTTTAATGACACTTTCCTGAATTAGGCAGATTTAGTGAGGTAGTGATCACTGAAATCTAATCAGTCAATTAAATGAGCCAGGGCTGATGTACAGTTTTATTCTGGGTCTGCCTCACTGTCTTGGTGTGACCCATGTAAGCTACTGATTGAAATCTTTGTCAATATTTGTTTTCACTGTTAAGTGTGCCTGAGAGAAATTCTTACCATTTAGAGAATCTCAGAACAGCTTCCTAGTCTACTAACATAGGCACTTCAAAATGTAGTGAAGTCTTTTAGAAAACTAAGGTTTTCTGGCAGCAAGCTTCTTTCACCATTTGATCTTTATCATGTGACTGCAGGGAAATTCATAATGCCTTTTTAATGTTCTTAACCTGATTGACATATTGCTGAGCAGCTTCAGAGCTCCAAAAGTGCCTCATGGAAAAAAATTTTCTATGGTTTTGATAGTCCCCTTAAATTTCAACTGCTAATTTTTTTCTTTCTAATAGATCTTTCCCTAATCCAATCCTCATCTTCAACTTTCAAAACCTCCAAATGTCTAGGAAAGAAGTTGGCTAACAGTGGTTCCCCTAAAATATGCAAACTTTCTCTCCTGTTATAATTTAAACAATTAGCTGTCTTTGGTTTCATTATAGTCTAATGCTTTTCAAAATATCATCAATAAAATATATCTTAATTTTACTAGTTAACTTCTCACAGTTAAATCTGTCACTACTTGCTACATCCTTTCCCTAAATTTAATACAGGTTTTAAATTTAATGTAATTGCTAAATATTTAAATGTAAATAAGCTGTCTTAGAATTTATTTTCCTATGTCCTTTTTTAAAACTCTGTTCTTGTCTTCTTTGGAATTAATCAAGTATTGTTATTGTTTTTGTTCTTCTCCTTTATCAGTTTACAGTTTCACCTTATTTTATTATTCTTATCGTAGCTGTTTTAAATTATAAAATTAATACCTGTACCAATTTTTAATTCCACTTTGTGCTACATTTTACTGGAATGATTGAGTTTTGTCTCAGGTTTTTTTTCTTGGTGAAACTATTTTTTCTATTATTCTTCTAGGGATTAACATTTTTGACATATTAATAACTCCATTTCATACTATTCTTTACATTTTAAAATATGTATGTATTTTTAAAGAATTTTTATTTATTTGATACAGAGAGAGAGAGAGAGAGCAGAAGCAGGCAGAGTAGCAGGCAAAGGGAGAAAGAGAAGCAGGTCCACCGCTGAGCAAGGAGCCCGATGTGGGACTTGATCCCAGGACCCTGGGGCCATGACCTGAGCCAAAGGCAGTCCCTTAAACAACTGAGCCACCCAACTGTGCCCCTAAAATATGTGTTTTTTAAGAGATATGTACATTAATAAAAAATGAATTTTGCTAATTTCTATTATGATTATTTCTTCTTATTTAATTCTTCTGTCACCTGGCTTAGTATCCCTTTTCTTGGACATCATTCACAACCAATTCTTACAGAAATACATTTGGAAAGCAAATTACAGGAGTTCAAGTGTGTGCTTTCATATACTCTTTTATTTTTATTTTTATTTTTGGTATCTACTATTTCACATTGGGTGAAATTTGCAATTCTACCTGCCAGCTTAAACAGAAGTTCTACCTTTTCAATGATCTAACCACTATGCTTATTTTTACATTTTAATTGGTATACCTTTCAAATTAAGATTTTCTTTTCCTTTCTCTTTCTCTCTCTTTCTCTTTATCTGTATGTATGTATAGGTAGATATAGATAGGCAGATGATATAGATGAAAAGGTAGAGAGGATAGAGATAGATAAGAAATAGGTAGAGCTAGATGATAGATAAGAGATAAATGATAGAAAGATTATAGATGATTAGGTGATAGATGATAGATAGATAAATAGATAATAAAGAGAGATGGAGAGATAGATATATCTTTCTTCAAAATTTCCTTTGAGGTTAAAATTACCCAGTTCCTTGGGAGAGCACTTCACTATTATGTTTCTTTTCTTGTATCTTTGTGTTGCCTTTCTTTAAACCAATAGTCATTTTATGTTATCGTATGTTTGTTTTGGGAGTTGATAATCACTTCACAACTCCTTTTTAAACAGAAATTAGAGTAGGCATTTACCTGTAACCCCTGAGAAAAGTTTGACCCAGCCGGCTATTTATATGAGTATCCTGAATATTTCCTCTGTCGATTGCTCTTGTTTCTTCCGATATGGTCATAACATGCTGCTGCCATTGCTGCTGTCTCCATCTTCTTCAGCAAATTACTCTGTGTATATTTTGTACCCTGGTTTTCCTTTTTGCTTTCAACTTTGGTGTATACCACCTTTCAATGATTCCATAGTTACTGGAACTTCATGACCCCTTTTTGGGATTTTCATAAGCTATTCTTGTAGTTCCCAGGTGCGAATGCATGTATCTGGCTGTGTGTATCTGCACATGTGATTTAAATTGTACACATATGCCAACTTACATTTATGGCCTTTAATGTCCATAGCCATATGTGTTTATTTTATATTTACTAAGAAAATGTGAATATGGGGTGAGAGAGAAAAATGTAACTTATGTTCAGTCTGCTTTCTTCCTTCTCAAATGAAGATCACATGGATTTTGAATGTTTCCCTTTATTATTTTGTGGAAAAAATTCATAACTTTAATTCCAGACAACTTGTCTGATTTTTTCCTACAGTATCGCTTCTTTCTGTAATCCTTTAAATATTTACACTAAAAATCACATTATTTTAAAAATCACAATTATGTATCAATTTCTATTTTTTTGGTTTCCAGAAAAACACATATATGGGAAATCAAATTATAATAAATACCTTCACCAAATACATCTGTACATTGTTTTATCCCACTTATACAACTTCCATTCAGACAGAGCCATTGATTCTCTCCACATGGATGCCCATTCTGAACAAAAAAGTTATCTTGACATGTTGCAGATGATCCATTGCAGTATTCAGGGAGATCACACTCATCAGTGGGAGGCCTACACATTTTTCCTATTGCCGAATACTGATGGAGTGAAGTAAATGACATTGAATAAAGCAGAATGTGAACATAAAATTATGAAGAAGATGATTTCGTTCATGCAGGTAATTAGAAATTTTAAAGAGGCTCTTACTTGACAATTTGTACAGCATTTACCAGTATCACAAACTGAGCCAGGTTTTAGTGTACATGTGTCAGGCTCACAGCATGTGTTTGACTGAGCTTCACAATCCTGAAAGGCAAAACAAATGCTCTGAAGTACTTTCCAACCTTTACTTGCATTAGGTAGATATTTTAATGACAATAGTATATTATCTAATACACAGATAGATGCCTAAATCACATGTTGGCAAACGTAAAAAATAAAGCCACTTATTCATTTATGTAACAGATATTTATTAGTTACTACTCTGTGCTATACTGTGTATCCCTAGAATAGGTTGGACTTTACTGGTAGTTGGATTTTCTGAAGCTCTGGGGTCCACAAAAAGCAAGACATCAAGCTCTCTGGCACTTGTAGACAAAAAGATAGTTAAACACAAGAAATAAAATAAACAGAAGCTATGATTTATCAATTTCTTTATAGTGACTAGTTCCTAATCAACTCTTATGAATCTATTATGTTTGAATAAATCTGTAACTTTTATGGGATGTCCAAAGTTTATTTTACTTTTAATTCTCTAAAGACAAAGAGCTAGAAAATGGTATTTCTAAACATGATTGGAATTATCACCTTTATATCACTTATCTATATATTATTATGCCTTGATTAATGCTATGATTCATCCATGACCAGTGATTTTTGTTTTTAAAAATTCAATTATTATCTTAATAAAACAACAGATAAGAAAAGACTCTACAGAAACAATGCTTACATACACGAACACACACACACACACTTTTTAAATTCCCCAGGATTTGGAATAGGGTTAATTGGACAAAAATCTCAATAAGAAAATAACAATAACAAAAATAAATCATGCATCTCACTAATCTTAATATGAGTTATAGTATAATACTTACTAGGGTAAACTAAATTTGTATTTTCCAGAACTATTCTGTTCTTTCCAGAACAATGTCATTGTTATTGCTATCTATATGGGATTCCAGAGAAAAAAGTTATATCACAGGGACTGGCTCAATTATATGATAGTTAATAGAGCTAAGATATACAACTGTCAATTTTTACTAGAAATTTTCAGAGTTGCCATTCAGACCCAAACAAGAGAAGACAATTAAGTGGGTACTGGGAGATAATTTCTTAAAAAGACAAACCATAAGAGACTTCTAATCTCATAAAACAAACTGAGGGTTACTGGGGAGTGGGAGGGTAGGGATAGGGTGGATGGGTTGTGGACATTGGGGAGGGTTTGTGCTTTGGTGAATGCTGTGAAAGATGTAAGCCTGATGATTCACAGACCTGTACCCCTTGGGCAAATAATAAAAATAAAATTAAAAAAAAAATAAAAAAAAAAACACATCACCTGACTAGATATCTAAAAGCTCACTTTCATATTGGGGAGGGTACACATCTGTGACTTTAGCTACTGCTGTAGGGAACAGTGAAGTCCTTTCGTGTTTTGATTTTCTCACATCCATACACCCACTATGAGTCTCAGAATCTCTCTCCCTTATTGCATTCCTTTTGTCTCAACTCTTCCACTTCCGTTCAATCCAGCAGCTTTATCTAAGACTTTTGTGGGTTAGAAAACATGGATTATGTATGGTCCAANGCTTTTATTGATTATGTATGGTCCAAATACTTCTTACTTAAATATTGACCTGTTTTAAAATATTTAAAGTCACAAGTATGCCTCATTTTCTTGTTGACTTGTGAAAACTTTATATATCTATTTTCCTGAATGCCAGCATATGTTAGGTTTGAAAGAAGGATGGGTGTACCTCAGTTTATTGTGCTTCACTTCATTGTGCTTTGCAGATACTACATTTTGTATAAATTGAAGGTGGCAACCCTACATCAAGCAAGTCTATCAGTGTCATTTTTCTAACAGTCTCTGGGTCACACTTTGGTAATTCTTGAAGTATTTCAAGCTTTTTCTTTACTACTATATTTGTTACAGTGATCTGTTTTCAGTTATTTCTGATGTTACTATTGCTATTTTGGGGAGTGTCATGAACCATGCCCATATAAGACAATAAACTTAATTGTGAATGCTCTGACTGTTCCACTGCTGAGCTGCTCCTCCTTCTCCCTCTTCTCAGGCCTTCCTATTCCTGAGACATAACAACATTGAAATATGGCCAATTAGTAACCCTACAATGACCTCTAAGTGTTCGAGTTAAGGGAAGAGTCTCATGTTTCTCAATTTAAGTCAAAAGCTAGAAATTATTAAGCTTAGAGAGGAAGGCATGTTGAAAGCTGAGAGAGCCAGACTTCAAGCTCTATTACAAAGCTGTAATCATCGGGGCATCTGGGTGGCTCAGTGCATTAAAGCCTCTGCCTTTGGCTCAGGTCATGATCTCAGGGTCCTGGGATTGAGTCCTGCATCAGGCTCTCTGCTCGGCCAGGAGGCCTGCTTCCCCCTCTCTCTCTGCCTGCCTCTCTGCCTGCCTCTCTGCCTACTTGTGATCTCTTTCTCTCTGTCAAATAAATAAATAAAATCCCAAAAAGAACTGTAATAATCAAAACAGTATGGTACTGGCACAAAAACAGACACATTGATCAATGGAACAGAATAGAGAGCCCAGAAATGGACCCTCAACTCTATGGTCAACTAATCTTCAATAAAGCAGGAAAGAGGGGCACTTGGGTGGCTCAGAGGGTTAAGCCTCTGCCTTCGGCTCAGGTCTTGATCTCTGGGTCCTGGGATCGAGCCCCGCATCAAGCCCCGCATTGGGCTCTCCACTCAGTGGGGAGCCTGCTTTCCATTCTCCTCTACCTGTCTCTCTGCCTACTTGTGATCTCTCTCTGTCAAATAAATAAAATAAAATCTTTAAGTAAAAAAGAGGGAATGTTTAAAAAAAAAAGGCAGAAAAGAATGTCCAATGGATAAAAGACAGTCTCTTCAACAAATGGTGTTGGGAAAATTGGACAGCCACATGCAGAAGAATGAAACTGGACCATTTCCTTATACCACACACAAAAATAGACTCAAAATGGATGAAAGACCTCAATATGAGACAGGAATCCATCAAAATCCTTGAGGAGAACACAGGCAGCAACTTCTCTGGCCTTAGCCACAGCAACTTCTTCCTGGGAACATCACCAAAGGCAAGGGAAGCAAGGGCAAAAATGAACTATTGGGACTTCATCAAGATTAAAACCTTTTGCATAGCAAAGGAAACAGCCAACAAAACCAAAAGATAACCAACAGAATGGGAGAAGATATTTGCAAATGAAATATCAGATAAAGGGCTTATATCCAAACTCTATAAAGAACTTCTCAAACTCAACACCCATAGAACAAATAACCCAGTCAAGAAATGGGCAGAAGACATGAACAGACATTTCTCCAAAGAAGACATCCAAATGGCCAACAGACACATGAGAAAATGCTGAACATCACTCGGCATCAGGGAAATACAAATCAAAATCACAGTGAGATACCACCTCACACCAGTCAGAACTGCTAAAATTAACAAGTCAGGAAACGACAGATGTTGGCAAGGATGCGGAGAAAGGGTAACCTTCCTACACTGTTGGTGGGAATGCAAGGTGGTGCAGCCACTCTGGAAAACAGTATGGAGGTTCCTCAAAAAGTTGAAAATAGAGCTACCCTAAGACCCAGCAATCGCACTACTGGGTATTTACCCTAAAGATACAAAGGTAGTGATCCACGGGGGCATGTGCACCTGAATGTTTATAGCAGCAATGTCCACAATTGCCAAAGTATGGAAAGAACATAGATATCCATCAACAGATGAATGGATAAAGAATATATGGTGTGTGTGTGTATACATATATATAATATATATTATATATATATATATATATGTATATGTATATATATATATATATAGGAATCTATGCAGCCACCAAAAAAAATCTTGCTGTTTGCAATGACGTGGATGGAACGAGGGTATTATGCTATGCAAAATAAGTGAATCAGAGAAAGACAATTATCATATGATCTCTCTGATATGAGGAATTTGAAGGGCAGGGCAGGGACTCATGGGGGTAGACAGGGAAAAAATGAAACAAGATGGAATGGATCAGGAAGGGGACAAACCATAAGAGACTCTTAATCTCATGAAACAAACTGAGGGTTACTGGGGGGTGGGAGGGTAGGGATAGGGTGGCTCTGTTATGGACATTGGGGAGGGTTTGTGCTATGGTGAGTGCTGTGAAGGGTGAAAGCCTGATGATTCACAGACATGTACCCTTGGGACGAATAATAATAATAATATAATAATAATAATAATAATAATAATATTAAAGTGAAAAAAAAGAAACCTGAGATAGGCCAAAAGCCAAGACTCGTACACCAAAAATTAGCCAAGTTTTGAATGCAAAGGAAAAGTTCTTGAAGGAAATTAAAAATACTACATCAGTGACACTTGAATGATAAGAATTTAAAATGGACTTATTGGTGACGTGGAGAAAATCTTAGTGGTCTGGATGGAAGATCAAACCAACCAGAACATTTCTTTAAGCCAAAGCCTCATCCAGAGAAAAGCCCTAATTCTTTTCAATTCTATGAAGGCTGAGAGAGGTGAGGAGGCTGAAGAAGACCCTGAAGCTGGCAGAGGTTGGTTCATGAGGGTTAAAGAAAGAAGCTACATCCATCACATAAGAGTGAAAAGTTAAGTAACAAGTGTTGATGTAGAAGCTGTAACAAGTTATGTAGAAGATCAACTAAGAGAATTAATGAAGGTGGCAAAATCAACAGGTTTTCAATGTAGATAAAACAGCCTTTCATTGAAAGTGTCACCTAGGACTTTCATAAGTAGGGTGGAGAAGGTAATGCCTGGTTTCAAAGCTTCAAAAGACAGGCTGACTCTTGTTGGGGGTTAATGCAGCTGGTGACTTCTAGATGAAGTTAATACTAACTTATCATTTCAAAATTTCTAGGGCCCTTAAAAATTATGATAAATCTGCTTTGCCTGTGTCCTATAAATGCAAAGTCTGGATGACAGCACATCTGTTTACAACAAGATTTGGTGAATATTTTAAGACCACTGTTGAGACACACTGCTCAGAAAAAAAGAACCTTTCAAAATATTCAGAAAGCATTAACAGAAGTTTGGAACAAGTTAATTCCAACCTTCATGAATAACTTTGAGGGGGTCAAGAGTTCAGTGGAGGAAGTAATTAAGAAGTAGTGGAAATATCAAAAAAACCTAGAATTGCAAGTAAAGCCTGAAGATGTGACTGAATCACTAAAACCTTGTGATGAAATTTTAACAGATGAGGAGTTGCTTCTGATGGATAAGCAAAGAAAGTGGTTTCCTGAGATGGAACCTACTCCTGCTGATGATGTGAAGATTGTTGAAATGACAACAAAAGATTTAGAATATTTCATAAATGTACTTGATTAAACAGCAGCAGGGTTTGAGAGGATTGACTCCAATTTGAGAAAAGTTCTATTGTGAGTAAAATGTCATCAAACACCATCGCATGCTTACAGAGAAAAGGTTCATGAAAGAGTCAATCAATGCAGGAAACTTCACTGTTTTATTTTAGAAACTGCCACAGCCACCCAACCCTCAATAACCACTAGCTTGATTGGTCAGCAGCCACCCTCATTAAGGCAAGATTGTGACTTGCTGAAAGTTCAGGTGATGATTAGCACGTTTTTAGCAAAAAAAAAAAAGTATCGAAGAATGTATTTAGCAAAAAAAAAGTATTTTTTAATTAAGATATGAACCTTGTTTTTTAGACATAATTCTATTTCACACTTAACTGACTATAGGATAGTATAAACATATAACTTTTATATGCACTAAGAGACCAAAATTTATTGTGATATTCACTTTATCATGGTGGTCTGGAACCAAACCCACAATATCTCTGAGGTATGCCTATACTCAGGAAGAACACACACAAGAGGGAAAGTAAAACCTAGGTCAACTCAGAGAATTAATGACCTTGAAATTCACCTTTATGTATAATCTACAAACCACTGAATCCATATACTGATATATAAGGGTACTCATCAGCTTATTACAAAAGTGAGTTTGATGTATTAGAGAAAATGGCAGCATAATACTATAAAAATTTATAATATTTCATGTATTTCTGCTATATAGTCTTCCAAATTAGTACTAACCTCTGCACTTCCACAGTCACATTGTTCTCCTTGTTCCACTTCTCCATTGCCACAAACTACAGCTTTGTACGATGGATCTAAGCGTGGCTGATTTTGAAGACATTGGGACTTTGGCTTTGAAATAAAATGTGCAAAATCCTCCATGCTGCAGTTACTAAAGATCTTCACACCACTGGAATGACTAAACATACATCAAACTTCAAATTTTTATATAAGTATTCCTTTATAAGTTGCCTAAACTTGGAATAAAGCTTTTAATCACATTCCACAAGAGTTAAAATGCTCGATTTTGTTAGTGTCAAAGTATCATTTTTCTGTACAAAGGAAGTCAATTATGCAAGATCTTATAGTAAATATTTTTAGTTAGAGTTAAATAATAAAATTTTGTTTCTTATACTCATTCATGAAATTATTTCCTCTTATAGCCCATACTTCACAAAGTACTCCATCTATTTCATTTGTTGCTTCTTTTTCTTTTCATGACTCCTAAATATTATAATACCCTGTATTAACAAAAGAAATTGGACTTTTCACTTCTTTTGTCTATATTTATTCATAGGTAATCTTACTCAGTACTGCATTTTGAATAACACCTATACCTGAAAGCTCAGATAGTTATTTCTCTAACTTAAATATATTGCCTAAACTTGAGTCCAGTGTCCAATTTTTCATTCACAGAGATAAATCTTCTAAGCACACAGCTAAAATATTACTTTTAAAATTGCTACTCTTTACTAATTTATTACTTATTTTAAATTGCTACTCTTTATTCTTTTAGTGACATTTATTTTTTATATTTATTAACAACCCAAACATTATTTATTTGCTCATTATCTTCTCCAACTAGTTTTTTAGCTCCAGGAGAAAAGTATTCCAATCCCTTTGTTCTCTAGCACAGAGTACAGATTTTAATGATTTTTTTAAATAAACGAGTCTCTGGTAGAAACCATCTGTTGTAAATAGTACATTCTTTGGCTGCTGTTACTTTTATTATTCTGAATAGTATTAACACATGAAAAGATTATATTCATAAAGGTTTATAATTTGATGACAGATATAGCTAATGTGAAGTTATTGGATTTTAAGGCAATAGACTCAAATCATAATCTTTTGGGTTAGGACAGAGAAATGTTATTTACATAAGGATCATGAACAAATTAGGAATTTTTTAATGGATTACCAATTATTTTTTTGGAGGTCGCATCCTGATTGAACATACTCTTCAGTTATAATAACCACAAATAAGGGATTCATTGTTACACTGTAAATAATTCAGATGATTTCTATCTAAATACCAAAATCCAAAAGAAGAAAAAGTGATACAGCATTATATTACTAAAACTAGGCAATGTAAGACATGTTTATTACATGTAACTGGTTTATAGGGAATACACTTCCTAGTAGTAAAATTAATGTCATTGAAGGAAAATATCAATCATAATTATACCAACTAGAGAACTTATTTGCAGCTTGAATCTTTGCAAACATTTGTTGGACACTCCCATTGTCCATTCTCTCATTTTTCCTTGATAATAGAGCTTCTGATTTTCAGTAGAATTCAGGACTTCCTTATACAATCCTTACCTTTCTTAGCCTTTCATAAACTTAGGTGTATACATATATAAATTTCAGATAATCAGCATAAAACAAAACCATATGTTTAAATTCTAGAAAGTAATGTTGACAACCATGCTTTCATTCTATTGCTGACTATAACTTTGGTTAATTGTTATAGTTAAATCTTCCATCATGAGCTATGAGATGACCTTAGATAAGAAAGCCACTGTGTAGAAATTTATATGAAATTATACAATGAAATGCCATGCAATTACTAGAATGCTAATATCTGAAAATAAAATAAATTTCTCTTTGATTTAAGCCATTATTACTTTGGTATTTCTGTAACTTGCACTCAAATTTAAATACAAATTCCATCCCAATAAATACATATCTCAATCAGGATATTGCTGTCTTAATCACATTTCAAATACTCATTTTCTCACCACTCACCACAAAATTACAAAGCATTGACAGCAGGATGCAGTGTTCTTATTACAGTGAGGTAGAGAATATAAGAATAGATCATCTTTTGCTTAATCCATAAGCAAAACATGTGTCCAATATCTGCATTTTTTAGAAGAAGCAATGCTTAAAATTAGAAGTAAAATTCATAAAACCTGTATTCAAATATAACCCTGGAGAAGTTATTAGAGCATTTAAATTACTAATTGAAAAAGAAATACAACACTTCAACACATACTCTCTCTATGAAATTTGTACAGCATGGAGATAATCAAGCAAAAATTGGAAACAAAAGGATAAAAACAATTACTATTATTAAATAAGTCACAATGAAAATAAACTGGACAAGTGACAAGAGTCAATAAAATTAAAACACAGTCTTAAAAAATCAGTTAATATGATAAAACCCAAGTTGGAATGATTAAGAAAAAAATAAAACACAAATTTTATCAAAGATAAAAGAAATAATATCACTAAAGATTCCAGTGATTTTAAAGAAAAATAAATGGAATTCAAACTTAGGAAGATGGCAGAGTAGGAGGACCCTAAGCTTACTTCATCCCATGTTTACAACTAGACATCACTCTCATCCCATTAATAAATCAGAGAGTGATCCAAAGCCTGGCCAAATAAACTCCATGACTAAATGCAGAGAAGAAGCTACATCAGAGAGATTAGGAAGGGCAGAAATGGTGGTCAGGAGCTGCCCACAAGAAAAGGGGAGCTGCAAGCTCTGAGGAGGAAAAGCACCAGGGGGCCTACATGGGGGGTAGTGGAGAATGACTCCCCATAACATCTGCCTTGAAAATCAGAGAGGCTGAATTCCATGAATTTGTATAACCAGCAGAACTTGGAGCCTGGAACTTCAGAAATCAGGTAACTCAGCACTGGGTGAGCCAGAAGGGTGAGTAATAGATGGGTCCTCACCCTAAAAGAGACAGCAGCTCTCAGAGAGACAACATAGAAGTGACAATTTGCACAACAGAGAGGCAAATGAGAGGGAGATCAGTTTATACTAATTTCAGAGTGTGATGGGGGGACTTCTCCAGCAACAAAAGACCTGGCAGGTGCCATTTTCCTCTTTTGCAATCTAGCATAAACACAGAGCCACCTATGGGAGATGACATCACCCCGACTCTTGTTACCTAACTTGCTAGTAGTGTTCCCTGTCCATGAGTTCTCCTGAGGAACAACACAGTCCAAGCCTGCTGGCCTCAGCCCTGAGCTCAGTGCAAGTTTTGTTAACTCCACACATGCCCTCTCCAGCTGCCTCAAGAATATAGCCGTACAAACACATGCCACGTGGGGTAGCCACTACAGTGTGAGGGATCTGGCCTATGACTAGCATCTCAGTGCAAATTTTTCTAAAACCACTGCCCCACTCTTGAGCCCTCTTGCAGTCACACCCCCTCAGAGCCAGCCTGCCTGGGCCTCACTAACATCACAGAGAGCAAGCACAGCCCACAACAGGCAGAGAGCCACTGCAGACATCTGGACTGAAAGAAAAGGCAACTCAAACACAGCAGCACGATGCAGGCAACACACATAGGAGACTCCCTTGAAGTGCCAGTTTCTGGTGAACAGGAGACACTGTACTGCAGGGCACTACAGGACCTCTTCTTCATACAGGCACTACTTTCAAGAACAGAAGATGTAACTGTCTTTCCTACCACACAGAAATAGACACAGAGAATTACGCAAAATGAAGAGACAGAGAGATATGTCCCAAATGAAAGACATGACAAAATCATAGCAGGAGATCTAAATGAAACATAAATAAATAATATTTCTGATAGAGAATTTAAAATAATGATCATAAAGGATAATCCCTGAACTTCAGAAAAAAGTGGAGGATACCCATGAGAACCTTGACCAACAGATACAAAATAATATATCAGAGATGAAGAACTTAAGAAGTTAAAAATAAAATAGATGGAATAAATAGTAGACTACAGGAAGCAGAGGAATGTATCAGTGACCTGGAAGATAGAGTAATGGAAAGCAAGAAAGCTGAACAGGTGAGAGAAAAACAAATAATGCATAATGAGAATAGACTCAGACAACTGAACGACTCCATCAAGCATAATAACATTTATACTATAGGGATCCCAGAAGGAGAAGGGGGAGAATAAAATGTATTTGAAGAAGTAATAGCTGAAAGCTTCACAAATCTGAGGAGGAAAACAGATCCAGATTCAGAAAGCAAAGTGTTCCCCCAAAAAATACAACCAAAAGAGGTCCACAAGAAGACACATATTAATTAAAATGGTAAAGAGAGAGAGAGAGAGTGAGAGAGAGAGAGAGAGGGAGAGAGGAAGGAAGGAAGGAAGGAAGAAGAAAGAAAGAAAAAAGAAAGAAAGAAAGAGAAAGAGAAAGAAAGAAAAAACAGTGATAAGTAATTGTAAAGGTTGCAAGAGAAAAGAGGACAATTACATACAAAGGGCACTTCATAAGGCAATCAGCTTATTTTTTAGCAGAAACTTTGAAGGCGGGAAGAGAATGGCACAATATATACATGAAAGGGAAAAATCAGCAACCAAGAATACTCTATCCAGCAAGATTATCATTCAGAATAGGAGAGATAAAGAGTTTCCCAGACAAACAAAAGTTGAAAGAATTGATGACCACTAAACCAGCCCTATAAGAAATGGTAAGGAAGACCCTGTGAATGGAAAACAAAAACCATAAGTAGGAGCAAGAAAATAGGAAGTACAAAAGCCAAAAAAAAAAAAAGAATTAAACCTGTAAAAATCAGTCAAGAGAATCAAAAAATAAAAAAGGTGCAAAATATGATACCAAATACCTAAACATGGAGGGGAGAAGAGTAAGAATGAATTCAAAATTAAGTGACTATAAGCTTAACTATATGGAGAAGATGTTCTGTATAAATTGAACTATAGCCAAAAATAAAAAAAACAGTGATAGATTTTTTTAAAAAATGGTTTTCTTTACTTGGTTTCATCACTAAAGAAAACCAGCAAAACATGACCAAGAGAAAAAGAAGAAAGGATCAGAGAAAAACTACAAAAACAATGAGAAAACAACTAGCAAAATGGCAATAAATACAGATCTATCAATAATTACTTTGAATGTAAATGAACTAAATGCTCCAATCAAAAGACATAAAGGGACAGAGTGTATTTTTTAAAAAAGGCCCATCTATATGCTACTTACAAGAGACTCATTTTAGAACTAAAGACTCCTGTAGTTTAAAAGTCAGGGGATGTTGAAATAACAGCCATTGGCAAGGATGTGGAGAAAGGGGAACCATCCTGCTATTGGTGGGAAGGCAAACAGGTACAGTCATTCTGGAAAACAGGATCCTCAAAAAGTTAAAAAAAGAACTACCCTATCATCCAACAACTGCACTAGCTATTTATACAAAGAATACAAAAATACTAATTTGAAGGTATACATGCACCCCAATGTTTATAGCAGCATTATCTACAATACCCAAACTATGGAAACAGCCCAAGTGTCTACCAACTGATGAGTGAATAAAGAAGAATGGATATATAATCCCACTATATATATAATGGGATATTACTCAGTCATAAAAAATATGAAATCTTGCCATTTGCAAAAACATGAATGGAGCTAGAGAGCATAATTCTAAGCCAAATAAGTCATCCAGAGAAGAAAAATACTATGTAATTTCACTCATGTGTGGAATTTAAGAAAAAAAATAAAGAGAAGCAAATCATCAAAGGACTCTAAATCATATAGAACAAACTGATAGTTACCAGAAGGAAGGTGGGCAGGGGAATGGGTTATATAGTTGATGAGAATTAAGGAGTACACTTGTGATAATCACTGGGTGTTGTATATAAGTATTGAATCACTACATTGTACATCTGAAACTAAAAATAAATACACACATAAATAAACAAATAGATACAAAAATAAATAAATATAAAATAAAAGTGAGGGTATGGAGAAACATTTATCATGCAAATGGATGTCAAAAGAAAGCTGGGGTAGCAGTGCCTATATCAGACAACATAGACCTTGAAACAAAATCTGTAAAAAGACACAAATTAGACTATATAATTATAAAGAGGATAATCCAATAAGAAGATAAAACAATTATAAATATTTATGCATCCAATAAGTGAGCATCCAAATACATAAATCAGTTAATAACAAACATAAAGGAACTAATCAATGGCAATACAATAATATTAGGGGACTTTAACAAACCACTTTCATCTCTGAGTAGATCGTCCAGATCCACTACAGATCTACCACAGAAAATCAACTAGAAAACAGTGGCCTTGAATGACACATTGGACCAGATCATTTTATAGACATATTCTGAATTTTCCACCCTAAAACAGCAGAACACACATTCTTTTCAAGTGCACACAAAACATTCTCCAGAATAGATTACATTTTAGCCCACAAAACATGCCTCAACAAATTCTAGAAGATCAGAGTCATACCATGAATCTTTTCTGATCACAACACTATGAAAGTAGAAATCAATCACAAGAAAAAAATCTGGAAAAAAACACAAAATCTGGAAAGAACACGAATACATGTTAAATGACATGATATTAAACACTGAATTGGTCAATCAAGAAATCAAAGAAGAAATCAAAAAGTACACGGAAAAGAATGAAAATGAAAACACAATGATCCAAAACCTTTAGAATACAGCAAAAGCAGCTCTAAGGGGGAAGTAAATAACAATACTGGTCTACCTCAAGAAACAAGAAAAATCTCAAATAAACAACCTAACTGTATACCTAATGAAGCTAGAAAAAGGAGAACAAATAAAACAAAATCAGTAGAAGAAAGGAAATAATTAAGATTACAACAGGAATAAATGATACAAAAACTAAAAAAAAAAAGGAGAAAGAAGAAAAGAAGAAGAAGAAGAAGAAAGAGGAGGAGGAGGAGATGATCAATGAAACCAGGAGCTGGTTCTTTGAAAAGATCCACAATATTGATAAACTTCTAGCCAGACTTACAAAAAAAAAAAAAAAGACAAAATCAGAAATAACAGGAGAAATAACAACCAACACCAGAGAAATACAATTGTAAGACAATATTGTGAAAAGCAATATAGTATTTTTTTTCAAGATTTTATTCATTTATTTGACAGAGAAAGCAAGAGAGCACAAGCAGGGAGAGCTACAGAGGGAGAGGGATAAGAAGCAGGCTCTCCACTAAGCAGAGAGCCCAATGTGGGACTTGATCCTAGGACCCTGGTATCATGACCTGACCTGAAGGCAGATGGTTAACCATCTGAGCCACCCGGGTGCCCCTGAAATGCAATATAATCATAAGAGCATATTATAAAAAGCTATATGCTGACACATTAGATAATCCAGAAACATGAATAAATTCCTAGAAAGATATAAACTACCAAAACTGAAATAGGAAGACGTAGAAAACTTGAACAGAGCAATAACCAGGAAGGAAATCAAATTATTAATAAAAAAACTTCAACAAATAAAAGCCTGAGCCATATGGCTTCACAGGCAAATTCTACCAAACATTGAAAGAAGAGTTAATATTTTTCACAAACAATTCCAGAAAAATAGAAAATGAAAGAAAACTTCCAAATTCATTCTATGAGACCAGCATTACCCTGATATCAAAATCAAATAAAAACTCCACTAAAAAAGAGAAATACATGCCAATATCACAGAAAAAAATAGATGGAAGAAATTCTCAATAAAATACTAGCAAATTGAATCTAACAGTATATTTAAAAAGTCCTTCATTAGGATCAAGTGGGATTTATTCCTGGTTTGTGAGGGTGATCCAATATTTACAAATCAATCAACATGATATATCACATCAGTAAGGGAAAGGATAAAAACCAATAGACACAAAGAAAGCATTTGATAAAGTACAACATCCATTTATGATAAAAACCCTCAACAAAGTTGGGATAGAGGGAATATACCTCAATATAATAAAGGTCATATATGAAAAACCCACAGTGAATATTACACTCAATGGGGGAAAACTGAAACCTTTCCCTTTAAGGTGAAAGACAAGACAAGGATATCCACTCTCACCACCTTTATTCAACATAGTGCTGAGAGTCCTAGCTTCAGCAATCAATTAAAAAAGAAATAAAATGCATACCAAGTGGAAAAGAAAACTTTCACTTTTTGCAGATGGCATGATACTACATATAGAAAACCTGAAAGACTCCACCAAAAACTACTAAAACTGAAAAAAGAATTCAGTAAGGTCATAGGATATAAAATCAATGTACAAAAATCTGTTGCATTTCTATAAGAAAGCAGCAGAAAGAGAAATTAAGGAATTGATCCCATTTATAATTGCACTTTAAATAATTAGATACTTAGGAATAAACATAACCAAAGAGGGGAAAGACCTATACTAAAAAGCTATAGAACGTTGATGAAGGAAAGTGAAGATGACACCAAAAAAACAGACATTCCATGCTCATGGATTAGAAGAATAAATTTTGTTAAAATATGCTACCAACCTGCCTGGCTAGCTCAGTTCGTAGAGCATGAGACTCTTAAAATATACTACCTGAGGCAATCTATTTATTTAATGCAATCCCTATAAAAATACCAGCAACACTTTTCACAGAACTAGAAAAAAAAATCCTAAAATTCTATGGAACCATAAAAGACCCTGACTAGCCAAACAATTTTGAAAAAGAAAAGTAAAGCTGGAGGCACCACCATTCTAGACTTCAAGTTATATTACAAACCTGTAGCAATCAAAACTGTATGGTACTGGCAAATAATAGATACATAGAGCCATAGAACAAAATGGAAAATCAGAAATAAACCCCCAACTCTATATGGTCAGTTAATCTTCAACAAAACAGGAAAGAATATCCAATGGGACAAAGTCTCTTCAACAACCAGTGTTGGGAAAATATGCAAAAGAACAAACCTGAGTCATTTCCCCACACCATGTAATATAATAAACTCAAAACGGATTAAGGACTTGAATGTGAGACCTGAGACCATAAAAATCCCTAAAGAGAACAAAGGCAGAAATGTCTCTGATATCAGCCATAGCAACATTTTTTCTAGATATGTCTCTAAGACGAACTAAATAAAAGCAAAAATAAACTACTGGGATTATTTCAAAATAAAATGCTTCTGAAAAGCAAAGGAAATGATCAACAAAACTATAAGGCAACCTACAGAAGATAGGGGAGAAGATATTTTAAATGACATATCTGAAAAAGTGNCCTGATAAAGTGTTAGTGTCCAAAATATATAAAGAACTTATAAAACTCAATACCCAAAAAACAAATAATCCAATTAAAAAATGGGCAGAAGACATGTACAGACTTTTCTCTAAAGACGACATCCAGATGGCCAACAGATATATGAAAAGATATTATACATCACTCATTATCAAGGAAATATAAATCAAAACCACACGAAGATATCACCTCACATCTGTCAGAATGGCTAAAATCAAAAACACAAGAAACAAGTCTTGGTGAGAATGTGGAGAGAAGGAATCCTTGTGTATTATTGGTGGGAATGCAAACTGCTGCAGCCACTGAGGAAAACAATATGAATCTTCCTCAAATAGTTTAAAATAGAGCTAACCTATGATCCATTAATTGCACTATTGGGTATTTACCCAAAAAATATGAAAACACTAACTCAAAGGGATACATGCCTCCCTATGTTTATAACAGGATTATTTACAATGTAAAAATTATGGAAGAAGGCCAAGTGTCTATCAATTGATGGATAAAAATGATGTGGTATATGTATACAATGAATATTATTTAGCCATAAAAAAGAACAAAATCTTGACATTTGCAATGACATAGATGGAACTAGAGTATTATGCTAAGCAAAATAAATCAGTCAGAAAAAGACAAATACCATCTGATTTCATTTGTATGTGGAATTTAAGAAACAATACAAATGAGCAAAGGCAAAAAAAGAAAAGAAAGAGACAGAGACAAACTAAGAACTAAACTCTTAACTATAGAGAACAAACTGATAGTTACCAGAGAGGAGGCAGATGGGAGGGATGGGTGAAACAGGTGGTGGGGATTGAGAGTGTATTTGTCATGATGGGCACTGAGTGACATATGGAATTGAATCACTGTATTGTACACCTGAAACAATATAATGCTGTATGTTAGCTATACTGCATTCAAAATTAAGTTAAATTAAAAATTTAAAAATAAAGGAAGATTATAGAAACGTTATGACAAATTAATTAATTTCAAGGAAATATTTTTTTAAATCCCAACTAAATATCCTCATACCTTAAAAATTAATTATTAAACACCTTTCCAGAAAGAGAAGCCTAATTCCATATGGCTTCACTGATGAATTCCTATCAAATAATTTGTGAAGAATTAATATCAGTTTTCCAGATCACTTTTAGGAAAGTTTAGGATGCCAATATTGCCCTGATAATGAAACCAGTCAAAATAATTCTAAGAGAAAACAACTAAAGACCAATGTTCTTCATAAATATAGAGACAAATATTAGGGAAGAAAAATCCAGCAACAAGTAGGGCAATACACAAAAAAGATTATTCATCATCTCCAAATGTGGCTCATCCCAGGAAAACAAGTCATTTAACAATTTCAACATATCAACTGAAAAGAGTAAAAACAACAATAACAACACATAAACATCTTAATATGTAATAAAATATATTCATGACGGAAATTTGGACAAAGAATAAAAAAGTACTTACTCAAAAAAAAAAAGTACTTCCTCGATCTGAGTAAAAGCCTCTATGAAAATCTTTCAGCTAACATATTTAATGGCGAAGGATTAAAGATTTTGCTCTTAAATTAGAAGCAAGGAAAATAGCCACACATTCCATTTCATCTAACATTGTATTAGAAGTCCTAACCATTGTAGCAAAGCAAAAAATAAGACTTGAAGAAATATGAAGATTGAAAAAAATGTAAAACTGTATATATATGATTGTATATCTATAAAATTCTAATAAAGCTAAATTAAAATTCTAGAACTAAGTTAATTTAGCAAAACTGTAGGAAACAAGTTCAATATAATCAATAAAATTTTCTATATACTTGCTACAAACGATTGGAAATTTTATAGTCCCATGCATAAAGAGGGGCAATTAGAAAGAATAGTATATGCTAATCTATTTACACCTAATAATTTCCCCAAAGAAAAAAATTGGGGAAACATTGCACTTTGAAAATTTCTAACCATGATGAGAATAATGTAGGCATCTCAATAAAATAAACTCTTTCAAAATTGAACAAAGAATACTTTGACAATATTGAGGAGGTGAAGGGTCCAAAGAGCTATTAATAAGATCTTCTAGTCTTTCCTGTCATTTCCTCACCATCATACCATTATAATCGTTGTAATCAGTATCACAGGTACCATATCATTATTGTAAAAACAATAATGCAAAGATAAATCAATATTTAATAGGTAATGTTCAACATTATTAATATGAAGTACATACGCTGTCATCTGTCTTTACTTAGATTAACCAGAAAAACAAAAACAAAACCAAAGAAATGAACTTGATTGTAGGAAATTTATTTGGGACACAATAATAGGAAACAGGATTAAAGAAGTAGGAATAGAAAAAAAGAATGAGAAAAAGTCAACATAAGTGTTTATTATTGAGATGACAATTGTCACTCCATTCAGCTGGGACCACAGAGAAGTACAGCATATTTAATGGAACATAGAGTAGCTCATAAAGAAGATGTGATACACACACACATGCACACACACGCATACACACACACAATGGAATACTATGCAGCCATAAAAATGAACTCTTGCCATTTGCCACAACATGGATGGAACTAGAGGGTATTATGCTAAGGGCGATAAGTCAATCAGAGAAGAACAATCATCATACGGTCTCTCTGACATAAGGAATTTGAGAGGCAGGGCAGGGGGTTGTGGGGGGAAGAGAGGGAAAAATGAAAGATGATGGGACCAGGGAGGGAGACAAACCATAAGAGACTCTTAATCTCAGGAAACAAACTGAGGGTTACTGGAGGGGGAGCATGGTGGGGGGAGGGATAGGGTGGCTGGGTGATGGACATTGTGGAGGGCATGTGCTATGGTGAGTGCTGTGAAAGTTATAAGCCCAATGATTCACAGACCTGTACCCCTGAAACAAATAATGTTATTTGTTAATAATAAAAAAATTTTTTAAAGAATATTTAATGGAATTGTCCTTAGATGGTTAGGAAGCTGGTGTTCCAATAAAGTGGTTGAAGGCTGCCCCTGTGAACAGGTTATCATCTTTGTTTTAAGACCTCTTTTACATATTTTGCCTAGGGAAGAAGCTGATTGACCTTCATGAATTGTAAAATGTTGACCTCATCATTGAGCACTTCTTGTGGGACTTGAACTTAAGATAGATATAAATATCTACATACTTTGTGCCCACTCTGAATCAATTCACATGCTTCTTCCCCATGCTTCCTTGTCTCTAAATGTACAAGCTTGCAGTATCCAGATCATTGAACAAATACCCAACTCATTTGTCATTGCTGAGGCTATGTAGATCCCAACCTGTAGCACTTCTCTCACACAAGATGGAAAGTTAAATGTATTGTGTGTAAGTATGTTCGTTGGGATGGTCTTAATCTCATTGGAGAATAGTATGAAATAGTGATTTTTTTTCAAAAAGATTCCACCTAAAATATTGAAAGGAGCTATTATTGAAATAAGTTTGTTTTTTCTTTTTTCCTCTACAGCCAGTTTTAGGGAACTCCCATGTGGGCATTGATGTGACGTGATTGAGAAACATTGGTGCAAAAGATATAGGTGACATGGAGCGCTGGGATCCCTGTTCATATTATTTACTTACACTGGATATTTTTAGTTAGCTACCAGATATGGTATTTTGGTCATTAGGTAGATTAATAGGCCCATTTGATCTTATAATTCTAGACATATGAAAATACCCAAATTATGATGAAAATATTCAACTTTAGTAACACAGTCACTATTTCCTGGATGCATGTTCAACTCTACAAGTGTGCAATAGCCCACCAAGAGCTTCAGAGAACTCTAGGGGCCTGCACTACAAATTTCTTATACTTGTCAGAAATTCCACGTGTAATCTAATGAGGAATATCTTTACTTTTATTGTATCTTAATGATCATAAGTGTCAAAGAATGAGCATTTTGCATCACAGCATGGACCTACAGTGCCCTCTCTCTACATCATCTCCTGCTAAAGGCATCCCTGTTGTCACCAAATCAAGAATTGTTCAAGGTCCACAATTATTTTTAAAAAGGCTTGCTTTCGATAACCCCTTCTTTTTTTGTTGTTTCAAACTTATATTCAAATTCTAGTCAGTTAACATATGGTGTATTGATTTCAGGAGTAAAATTTAGTGACTTATCACTTACATATAATGTCCAGTGCTCAACACAACAAGTGCCCTCCTTAATACCCATTACCTATTTAGCCCATCCTCCCATCAACCTCCTAACCAGCAACCCTCAGTTTGTTCTCTCTAGTTGAGTATGTTTTATGCTTTGCCTCTTTTTTCCCCATGTTCATCTGTTTTATTTCTTAAATTTCATATGTGAGTGAAATCATATGGTTTTTGTCTTTCTCTGACTTATTTTAGGATTGTATACTCTAGCTCCATCCATGTCATTGCAAGTGGCAAGATTTCATTCTTTTTGATGGCTTAGTAATATTCCTTTGTGTATATACATGTATGCACATGCACACACATACATATCCTCTTCTTTATCAGTTCATCAGTTGATGGACATTTGGGTTCGTTCCATAATCTGGCTATTGTTGATAATGTTGTTCTATAGTCCCTCCTGAAATAACTATTTTCATATGAGTCATTACCAAATCAGAGCCTTAGATAAAGATTTGAGTGTAAGTATTGTTAAGAAATGATTGCGGAAGCAGAAGTGAAGGAATGGAGAGAATGTGATGTTATCAACTTTGTTGTTGTAAGCAATGGGGCTTGGTTTTTTAACACATATGAGAAGCAGAAAGTGACTGTGAGAAATGTCCTTCAGAAACACAAGAGGCTGACTGTAATCACTAACTGGGTGATGGTTTCCCTAAATCCCCTATTTGGTCATAATTCTATGAAATCTCACCATTGTACTCCATCAGATTCACTAGGTCTTTGAAACAGGGCAAAAATACTACAAAAAGTCCATCTCTAGTAACAGAGAAAGCTGAAAAAGAACACCTCCCAAATCAGAAGATGCCAAGACTTCAGGTTGAGAGGGCAAATGAAAGAGATTCATGTAGACAAGACCAAACTAATACATCATTCTTGTATAGTGATCCCGATGCTGTACTTAGCTTCTTAAATCACGCAATAGATTATAAAATCTGGCAAGTGATAAGTGTAGAATTAGGTCACATATGACCAAGCAAGTTTGGTATCAGATTACAAGTGACAGTGAGGTAGACATGCAGCACTGGGCATTATTAGACAAAGCCTATATTTGACCATTATTGCTTTAGCAGCCTAGACATTTTTAAATTAAATACACCAAAGTTATTTTTACATAAACTGTGTATATAAAGAATATAAAAGTAAAGCATCTTACATTGCTTCTGGGTTCATTATGCAGACAGTTCCTGAGCACTGGCATTTGTTAATATCATCATAAGCTATTCCCATACTAAGGCTCAGTAACTGAGCTATAATAACTGCAAGCGATTCCAGACTTATGGTTCTGGGGTGCTGGAAAAAAAGAATACACATGTACACACTCACATTTTAGAAGATAATTCATTTACCTGGAAAATAATGTAATTATTAAAAATAGTCACCCAATAAAATTGAATAAAAGCATCTAATATGTTAACCACAGGCGTGTCATCCATACTGGTCTAACATGTTACAGGTACCATTATCAATATAAGAAAAATATAAAAAGTGAGATCTGAAATTTTACCAAAATGCAAATGCATGGTGGCATCAGGGTAAGAAAAATATTGCCCCAATAACTTGTTAATTATATATAACAATTGTTATAGTCATATTTGTATTCACAAAAGAAAATCTTTAGATACACATATATATACAAACAGTGTCAAATTATTAATAGGTTATGTTCCTTTATAATTTAATTATTTGGGGATAATATTTTATGTAAATCTTCCATGCATTTTAAAAATCATAAATTAAACCATTAAACTAAGCTAAATAATGACTGAAATTAAAAATGCTGACTTACCACAGAAAACTTTATTTTCAAAACTAAAATACATTAATAATTTTTCTTTTTTCAAATATAGGATACTTATTATAGCACACTTTAACCATACTAAAACATATGCAGTTTAAGAAAAATACAAAAATCACACTATCTCTTCATATCGATCTAATAGCATTTCGTTAAATATACGTCAAGATTGGTTTCTAGGAATACATTTTGGTCTCTTAATCAACCCTGCAGCATTTTCCACCCTGCTCTCTAGCCCAGAAGGTGATGCCAATAGATTGTTAAAGGGTTCCTTTACCCTCTGCTTTTACCTTGATTTGATCTAAAGAGAGGAAAAAGCTAAGAAAAGAGCAGGGTATTTATTACCATCACTGCCAGGGTGCCTATTACTGTCTGAACCCTTGAGTGGAGGCCTCTACCTTCTGTCTGTGATGCTAGTAAAATGACATTGTCCTTTCTTTCAAGTCTGGCTGATAATTAAATTTTTTTATTGCTAGCCCTAAAGTATGGCAAAGTTCTTATATCTTGCATACACTTTGACAAATGGTCCCTTTATCAAATTACCACAGTTTAATAGACCACCAATTCTCAGAAAGAGAAAGGGAGAGGGAGGAAGAGTGGAAAAGAAATTGAAGAATTCTGAGGATTCTACTAAATTTCAAGAATTTAAATAATTGGATATTATAAATAACATTATTACTGTAGTTACAAATTTTCTTTTTTGCAGGATAATATAGAAAAGGTCTAGCAGTTATTCAATGTATCTTTACAATTCTTTTTTTTTTTAATTTTATTTTTATTATTTGCCCAAGGGGTACAGGTCTGTGAATCATCAGGCTTACATCTTTCACAGCATTCACCAAAGCACAAACCCTCCCCAATGTCCATAACCCATCCACCCTATCCCTACCCTCCCACCCCCCAGTAACCCTCAGTTTGTTTTGTGAGATNACCCATTTCGCTCAGCATAATACCCTCCAGTTCCATCCATGTCGTTGCGAATGGCAAGATTTCGTTTCCTTTGATAGCTGCATAATATTCCATTGTATATATATACCACATCTTCTTTATCCATTCATCTGTTGATGGAGATCGAAGAGAAGAAGAGCAGCAAGTATCTTTACAATTCTTATTCTGAATCTGTCTCATTCCCTGTTATCTTTTATAGCTCAGTAAGATGAAAAAAAAACAATATTCAGAAATTCTACTTTGTGTAGAAGTATTCTCCTCCCCCCACCATGCAACCGCTTCTTTATTTTCTATCTTCTTACTACTGCATTATTTTGATTTTTCCTTTCATTTTATGATAGGATCAGATACATGGTTCAGTTTTTGAGATGATCTTTCTTTATACTCTATGACAATCTCACATTGGGCTTCTACTAATCAGCTCAGAGTGCCATTACAAAATACTACAGATTGGGATGGTTTGAACAACAAATTTATTTTTTCATAGTTCTGAAGATCAGAAGTCCAAGATCAAAGTACCGGCATTGTTAGTTTCTGGTGGGGGTCCTTCTTCCATGGCTACCTTTTTGCTGGGTTCTCACTTGGTTTTTTCCCCTGTGTATGTACAGACAGGTGTCTCTCATGTCTCTTCCTCTTTTTATATGAACACCAATTCTATCGAATTAGGGATCCACTCTTATGATCTCCTTTAATCTTAAGTATCTCTATAAAGGTTAAATCTCCAAATATAATCACATGGGGCTTTGGGCTTCAATATATGGATTTTAGGAGGACATGATTTAGTCCATAACAGACCAGTATGAAAAACTTGAAAATGGTATGGACTAGGGTATGACAATTTCCTACAGAATATTGTTATGATTACTTCTGTTTTGAAAATAAAGAAATGGAAAAAAATAAAGTTATATTTAACATTAGAATTTTAAAAATATATTTTATGAAAAATATTACAACTAAGTAAACACGTTTCTTTTTGCAAATAATACCAGCTTAGGACAATAGTTGTAAAATAATAACAGTAACTGACATTTATTAAGGCTTCTTTTGCACCAATCACCAGACTAAAAACAAAGGAAGTATTGATTGAGACTTCCTTTACTATGCAACATATGATTATTCTACAAATGTGCCTGACACTTATGTTTGTAAAAACTTCTGATCTTGGGCGCCTGGGTGGCTCAGTGGGTTAAAGCCTCTGCCTTCGGCTCAGGTCATGATCTCAGGGTCCTGGGATCGAGGCCCACATTGGGCTCTTTGCTCAGCAGGGAGCCTGCTTCCTCCTCTCTCTCTGCCTGCTTGTAATCTCTCTCTGTCAAATAAATAAATAAAATCTTAAAAAAAACCAAAAAAAACCAAAAACAAAACAAAAAAAAACTTCTGATCTCCCATTTTAGAAATCAGATTCTATATATGTGTTTCAGATAAAGCTTGCTAATATTGTTCAAATCTTCTAAATTTTGGTCTGAAAAACTAATTATCCAAGTATGATTTATTTAGGTTAGTAGTGCTTTCAGTGTTTGCTTTGTGTATTTTGTAGGTATTTAGTTATATACATATGATTTCAGGTTTATTATGTAAGGCAAGTAAAATTTTGTTTCATCCTCAGTAATGAATCACTTAAAATTCATATCTATTTTACTGGAAGAACATTTTGCTGCTTTATACCAAAACTGATACATTAATTTTCCTTGACACCATATTCTGTATTTTTATACTCGTTAGGGTTAAAATATCTGGCATTAGATAGATAGATGATAGATAGATAGATAGATAGATAGATAGATAGATAGATAGATAGATAAAAGATGATAGATTTGAAACATAAAAGAGAAAATAATCTGATATTTTTTTATTTTTTAACAGTTGAAATTAAAATATTTTAACCTCTTTTGGATATTATCTTTTCAAAATTATTGATAACATTTTATTTTGTGTGATGGTTTCATGCTGAGTGTACAAATCTTAAGTGCCTTATGCAGTTTTATGTATATATACACATATGTATATATAGAATATTTATTTACACATATATACACATTCATATACAATTCATACATATCATATGTGTGTACACATATACATATTTATGAGGTGTGTGTATGTGTCACAAACCTGCATAAGTACTTCACTGTAGTAGATACAGAATATTTTTATTACTTAGGAAGCTTTCTCTAGCAAGTTTCTAGGCCTTACCTCTCTACCAAATGTAACTTCTAATCCTGACTTTCAACAATATGGCTTATCTTTATTTAAAAAAAATGGCATCATGCCTTCTTTTGCTCAACCTACAGTTTTTGAGATCCATCAATTATTGGGTGTACCAATAGTTCTTTTTATTGCTTTTGTCATATGAATATACTACACGTTTATCTAGCTCATGGATAAGAGGACTCAGTATTGTTAAAATGTCAATATCCCTCAAACTTACCTAAGGATTCAATTCAGAAACCAATCGAAATCCAAATTTTTTTGTTGAAATTGACAAACTGATTTTAAAACAGAAATGCAGAGAACTTAAGATACCTAAATTAGTCTGAACAATTAGTAGTAGGGTTTATACCACCATTGTTGATGATATACTATAAAACTATAGTTATTAAGACAACGTGATGTTGGTGGAAGGACAAAAAAACCAATGATCATAAAAGAATTGAGAAAGAGACCAGGAATATAATGATCAGATTTATATAACAAAGGTACCACTTTAATTCTGTGAAAGAAAAATAACCTGTTTACTAAGTATCATGAAGTGACTACTTACCTAATGTGAATAAATAATCCTGACCCCTAACTCACACCAAATGAGTTATTTTAATGTGGTTTATGTAGCCCTATATTTGAAAGGTAAAAACAAGATTTTATTAGAAAATATAAAGGATTAGTTTTAGGACCTTAGAGTGGACAAAAAATTCTTGAAGGTGTTCCTTTTTATAATTATCTTGTTGACAGTTTTATCTCTCTTTTTTGTCACAAATGGGCCCTAACTTTACCAATTTTTTTCTGCACCTATTATTTCTTTTGGTATGGTAAATTATGATTGATTTTCAAATATAAAATTGACCTTGCATTCCTGGAGTAATTCCTACGTGGGTCATGTTGTGTTACCTTTCTGATAAATTGCAGAATTCTCCTTGTTACCATATAGTTGGTATAAATCTCAATTCATAACACAAGGGAAGAAACAGCCCTTCCTTTTATATTCTCTAGAAGAATTTGTTTTACGTCAGACTAAAACTTTTGGGGACTTCTTCAAGAAGGCCCTCTGAACCTACTGTTTCTGTGTGTTTATTCATTTTCAAGTCTTATTGAAGATTCAGTTACTCAATAGGTCAATGTTCATTAAGGTTTCCTTTCCTATTCATTCAATAGATTTTATTATTCATGAAATTTATTAACTTTATCCAAATTTCTTGCCATACATTAGTTGAGAATCTGCCTTGTTTTATTTTTAATATGTGTAAGATCTGTGGTTATCATATACCTTTTTTCTCAATGAGGTTTTGATAATTTTTCTCATTTTGAAGTAGGATACTAGTTTTGCTTGGGATTTATCAATTTTATTTATCTTTTTAAACAAATTACTTTTGGATTTGATTATTTTTCTCCATGATATACATATTTTGTATTTTTCACTGATAGTCAATATTATTTTTTTATTACTCTTTTCTAGAGTCTTTCAGTTTAACTTGTAACTACATGTTTTTTGAAATTGGATTTATATCATCTACATTTAAGCCATCTTTATTTTAATTTGTTTAATTAAAGGACACATATTGCATGGAGCACTGGGTATTATAGACAAACTATAAATCATGGACTACTACATAAAAAACTAATAATGAACTGTATGGTGATTAACATAATAAAAAATTATTTTTATTTAAAAAATAGCCACAATGTTCTCAGTTCTGTTTTTTTGTTGTTGTTGTTGTTTTTTGTTTTTTGTTTTTTTTTGGCATCCCAGGAGTTTAGGCATGTTGTGTTTGTAGTGTCATTTAGTTCAAAATCAATTCTAATTTCTCATGTTTTATTTGTAAACCTTTAGATGTTTTAAGTGTTCTATTATTTAGTTCTCATTTTAATCCACAGTGGTCAGAAAATACTCTCTGTAAGATTTCTATCATTTTATATTTATACTGCTTTATTTATCACTATTTATTTTGGTAAATTAAAAAAGCAAGGGAACAGAAGAAATCTTTTGTAGGTGATGGATACATTTATTTCTTTATTTGAAGTGATAGTATTATGGATTTATGCATATGATAAATCCATCAAAGCGTATACATTAAATATGCCTAAATTTTTATATTAAATATACTTCAATGGAGTTAAAATAATATTCTGCTGCTCTTTTGTACAAGGCCTTTAAATATGTTTCAACAAAATGGACAATAAGGCATTGCTGTGATAAATTGCTCATTCTCAAATTATTATTGTGTATATCTTTTTTTATTCTTTTACATTTGCTTGATATATTTTGAAGCAATGAAATTAAGTGTATACAACATTATGATTGCTATGTCTTTCTTTTCAATTCCTTTGATTATCATTTAATATTCCTATTTGTTTCTCATAACACGTCTTTCCTTAAAGTCTACTGCTATGGATCGAATTGTGTCCCCTGCAAAATCCTATGCTGAGGCACATCATCACAAGAATGGAAACTTGTGACTCTAATGAAAACACAAGACCAGCAATCATGTGATTCTATACTTTTATGGAAAGAGTATGATTTGGAAGACTAGACTCTAATTTCACCTTTGCCCTAAATCCTAAAATCTACTGCTGAATCATATTCAGAAGCAAGATAGGAAGATAAGGTCAACAATGACATTGATGGGGAGAAATGGCAAGATGGCAGAGGAGTAGGAGACTGATTATCATCAGGTCCCAGAAATTCACCCAGATAGCTATCAAACTATTTTGAACACCTACAAATTCTACAGGAGATCAAAGAGAAGAAGAGCAGTGATTCTAGGAACAGAAAGTCGACCACATTCCGGAAGGTAGGCCCAGTGGAGAAGGGAATCTGCAGCAACCGAAGATAGACCCAGGGGGAGGGGTCGGCTCCTGGCAAGTGAGGGAGCAGTGGAGCACAAACTCGGAACTGTTAGAAGTCTGCTCCACTGAGGGACATAGCCCCAGAAGCCAAGCGGGGGGTGAAGCCATCGCAGGAACAATGTGGACTCAGGACCCACGGGGACACAAAAAGTCCAGGGGTGTCTGAGTGCGACCAAGCTCCCAGGTATCAGAGAGAAGAGGGAGAGATGGAACTGAGCTGAGGTGTCTCTCAGCTTGGTGTTACCATGGGCCGGGATCCAAAGCATGGTTAGGCCACTGCTCTGTGAGCAGGGACCCCACGGGTGGCAGACCCGGAGAGACCCCTCCTTCCTCCTCTGGGAGGGGCGGCAAGACAGCAGCTGCAGGAATCTGCCCAGTTTGGAGGTTCTGAACAGGGCCACGTGCCAGAGATGGAGATGCCCGGTCACAGGCCAGGTGAGCTCAGAGCGCAGCCAGAGACCAGGAGTTGGGAGGGACGGACAGCTTTTCTCTGAGGCGCGCTGAGGACTGAGGCCCTGAGCTCTTGGCTCCTCTGGGTCAGAGACTGGGAGCCACCATTTTCAGTCCCATCCTCCAAAGCTGTACGGAAAGCATTCAGGGAACAAAAGCGAACCCCAGCTGATTATTTAGCCTGGCCCCTGGTGAGGGCAGTGCAATTCTGCCTCAGGCAGAGACACTTGAGAATCACAGCAACAGGTCCCTCCCCCAGAAGACCAGAAAAAAACATCCAGCCAAAGTCAAGTTCGAGGTTGCTGAGAATTGTGGAACTCCGGAGCTAGGGGCAGGCAACACAGATAATTAATGGCTTTTCCCCCATGATTCTTTAGTCATTCATGTTAAATTTTTGAATTTTCTTTCTTACATTTTTCTTTGAAATTTTTTCCTTTTTCCTGTTTTAACGTTTTTAACTATTATATCTTATCAACACTTTTTAATCTTTTTAAAATTTTCATTGTTATAATCATATTTTATTTCTTCATTGTATTTAACCTTATTTTTTGTATACATATAGGGTCTGTTCAATTCACCAGTCTAATTGATAGAGATAGAGATAGAGTCAGAGACAGACATACATATAGAAACAAATAGATAATATAGATATAGATATAGGATTTTGTTTTATTTATTTTTGTTTTGTTTTGTTTTTGTTTGTATGATTTTGTTTTTTATGTTTTTTTATTTTTTCCCCTCTTTCTTTTCTCCCTGGGTCCAGGTCCCTTCTGAGTAGGTTAGCGTATATTTCTCTGGGGTCATTGCTACACTTTAGTATTTTGTTCTCTCATCCATCTATTCTTATCTGCATAAAATGATAAGGCAAAAAAAATAAACACATACAAAAAAAAGAACAAGAGGCAGTAATGACAGCTAGGGACCTAATCAATGCGGACATTAGTAATATGACAGAACTAGCATTCGGAATGATGATTCTTAAGGTGCTGGCTGGGCTTGAAAAAACCATGGAAGATAACAGAGAAGCCCTCTCTAGAGAAATAAAAATCCTTTCTGGAGAAATAAAAGAACTAAAATCTAACCAAGCTGAAATCAAAAAAGTTATTCATGAGGTGCAATTAAAAACGGCAGTTCTTACCGCTAGGATAAACGAGGCAGAAGACAGAATTAGTGATTTAGAAGACAAAATGTCAGTGAATAAAGAAGAGGAGGAAAAGAGAGACAAAGAACTACTGGACTATGAGGGGAGAATTCGAGAGATAAGTGATATAATAACACGAAATAATATTAGAATAATTGGGATCACAGAAGAGGAAGAGAGGGAGAGAGAGGGGCAGAAGGTATATTGGAGCAAACTATAATACAGAATTTCCCTAATTTGGTGAAAGGAACAAGCACCAAAATCCAGGAGGCACAGAGAACGCCCCTCAAAATCAATAAAAATAGGTCCACACCCTGTCATCTAATAGTAAAACTTACAAGTCTTAGTGACAAAGAGAAAATCCTGAAAGCAGCTCGGGACAAGAGGTCTATAACATACAACAGTAGAAATATTAGACTGACAGCAGACCTATCCACAGAGACCTGGCAGGCCAGAAAGAACTGGCATGATATATTCAGAGCACTAAATGAGAAAAATATGCAGCCAAGAATACTATATCCAGCTAGGCTGTCATTGAAAATAGAAGGAGAGATAAAAATCTTCCAGG
>LNAC01000522.1:679214-698242 GCA_002007465.1 Ailurus styani
ACAAAGCTGTCATCATCAAGACAGTATGGTACTGGCACAAAAACAGACACATAGATCAGTGGAACAGAATAGAGAGCCCAGAAATGGACCCTCAACTCTATGGTCAACTAATCTTCGACAAAGCAGGAAAGAATGTCCAGTGGGGAAAAAGACAGTCTCTTCAACAAATGGTGTTGGGAAAACTGGACAGCCACATGCAGAAAAATGAAACTGGATCATTTCCTTACACCACACACAAAAATATTCTCAAAATGCATGAAAGACCTCAATGTGAGAAAGGAATCCATCAAAATCCTTGAGGAGAACACAGGCAGCAACCTCTTCGACCTCAGCCACAGCAAGTTCTTCCTAGGAACATCACCAACGGCAAGGGAAGCAAGGGCAAAAATGAACTACTGGGACTTCATCAAGATTAAAAGCTTTTCCACAGCAAAGGTAACAATCAACAAAACAAAAAGACACCTGACAGAATGGGAGAGGATATTTACAAATGACATATCAGATAAAGGGCTTGTATCGAAAATCTATAAATAACTTCTCAAACTCAACACCCATAAAACAAATAACCCAATCAAGAAATGGGCAGAAGACCAGATACTTCTCCAAAGAAGCCATCCAAATGGCCAACAGACACATGAGAAAGTGCTCAACATTACTCGGCATCAGAGAAATACAAATCAAAACCACAGTGAGATACCACCTCGAACCAGTCAGAATGGCTCAAATTAACAAGTCAGGAAATTACAGATGTTGACAAGGATGCGGAGAAAGGGGAACCCTCCTACACTCTTGGTGGGAATGCAAGCTGGTGCAGCCACTCTGGAAAACAGTGTGGAGGTTCCTCAAAAAGTTGAAAATAGAGCTACCCTACGACCCAGCAATCGCACTGCTGGGTATTTACCCTAAAGATAAAAAGGTAGTGATCCTCCGGGGCATATGCCCCCGAATGTTTATAGCAGCAATGTCCACAAAGGCCAAACTATGGAAAGAACCTAGATGTCCATCAACAGATGAATGGATAAAGAAGATGTGGTATATATATACAATGGAATACTATGCAGCTATCGAAAGATACGAAATCTTGCCGTTTGCAATGATGTGGATGGAACTAGAGGGTATTATGCTGATTGAAATAAGTCAATCAGAGGAAGACAATTATCGTATGATCTCTCTGATATGAGGACCTTGAGGGACAGGGTGGGGGGTTGTGGGGGGTAGGGAGGGAAAAATAGTGAAACAGGATGGGTTGGGGAAGGAGACAAACCATAGGAGACTCCTCGTCTCACGAAACAAACTAAGGGTTGCTGGGGGCTGGGAGGGTTATATGGACATTGGGGAGGGTTTGTGCTTTGGTGAATGCTGTGAAAGGTGTAGGCCTGATGATTCACAGACCTGTGCCCCTGGGGCAAATAATAATAAAAAATTTTTTGAACCCTTAGCCCCCAGTGTGATCAATGTGACTATATTTGGAGACAGGGTATTTAGGAAATAATTAAGGTTAAATATGGGCATCTGATAAAACTGTGGCCTTAAAAAAGATCTTTCTTTCTCTCTTTCCCCACTTCTTCCCACTATTTGAGAACACAAGAGAAGGTGGATACCTGTAAGCAAGCAAGAAAGAGCTCTCAACAGAACCTGACCATACTGGCAGCCTCATCTCAGACTTCCAGCCTCTAGAATTATAAGAAAATGAATGAATTTGTGTTGTCTAATCTACCCACTGTATTTGGTTATGGCAGCACAACCTATTTAAAACAACCATTCTATTTGCTATTAATATATCCCAAACAAATTGCTTTTGTTTAGTATTTACATTGCATAAATTTTCATTGTTCAAATTTCAATGTATAGATTCCATTTCCAAAAAGATGGAGCAAAAAAATACCAGTCTATCTCTCCCACTGAACTGAATTATAATACCTGGACAGAATAGAAAAACAACTATTTGATTTGACACGCCTGAAAGTATCAGCATTCAAAAGGTGAAGAACTCCCAAATTTAAAGTACCAGTGAATTGATCTCTCTCAGCCTAAAAGCCATGTAGTCTGAGTTTGGAAGTGAGCACTGTAGTGCACACAGACAACCAGGAGAGTTATGTAGTTCTGAATTGAAGAGTGGGAAAGGAAACTCTTAAATCTCAGGGAAAGTGGGTATGTCCTATTTATTTCTTTTTCTCCTTTTCTTTGTTTTTTCATGCCCCATCCATCAGATGATTCTCCAGGAGCTGTAGCAGCACCAAAGCAGCCCAAAGGGGGAAATTACAGAACCAAATCTCTGAAGGAGGAGCAATTTTCCTTTCCTTTAATGGAGTTTTGGGTTCACAAGTTTGGGATCAAATAAGGCAATTCTGTTTTGCCATATTCTATTCTCCAGTGCTTGGTCTCCAGGGGTGATACAATCACAGAAATGGGAAGATTCTGGACAAAAGACTAAAAAAAGCAGCCACAAATAAGTGAAATGTACCAGGGAGATAGAGAGCCGTGAATTAAGAAAATCAGTCCCACAAAGCTATGTTCTATCTATCTATCTATCTATCTATCTATCTATCTATCTATCTATCTATCATCTACATGTATCTGTCATGATCATTTCTATCATGCATCTATCTTTTAATATTTAAGTATATATTTTTTATACTTAACTATTAGCCATTGTATTAATCTGGGTTCTCCAGAGAATAGCACCAATAGCATAGAGAGAGAGAGGCAGAGAGAAAGATGCATTATAAGGAATTGGCTCATGTGATTATGGAAGCTGGCAAGTACAAAACATGCAGAGGGGGCCAGCAGCCTGAAGACCCAGCAGAACCAATGATATCATTCCAATTTGAAGACCAGCAGGCTGAACAGTCAAGGATGATGATGGTACACAGGAAATCTAAAGGCAGTCTGCTGAAGAATTCTCTTCTGCTTGGGGAGGATGATCCTTTTGTTCTATTCAAGCCTTCAACTGATTGGATGAGGCCCACCCACATTATGGAGGGCAATGTATTTTACTCAAATTTCACAACTTTTTTTTAAAGGTTTTATTTATTTATTTGACAGAGATAGAGAGAGCACAAGTAGGCAGAGAGGCAGGCAAAGGAGGGGTGGGATTCAGACTTCCTCCTGAGCAGGGAGCCCAATGCAGGGCTCAATCCCAGGACCCTGAGATCATGACCCAAGCCAAAGACAGACGCTTAACCATCTGAGCCACTCAAATGCCCAAATTTCACCAATTTAAATATTAATCTCATCAAAAACTCTCCAAGTCAACATTCAAATTAATCATCACAAGCATCATTCTAACCTTTCAATTAAACTCCTCTTCTACCCTTCTACTTCCCTTATGCCTCCTGGCCCCTATCTCTCTGCCTAGTTTTTCAAGACAAATCTGAGGCATAATCATTTCTTTTTCTATCCTACAGGTTATGTATTCAATAAGTTGGTAAGCCCTTTATGTTCTATTTTCATAATATATACTGGACAAAATCTACTCATACATCTAAGAATAAAACACCAGTTTATACCATTCATCTGCAATTGTCTCCTATCTGGTCTCCTTGCTCTGTATCCTTATCACTAAATAATTACTTTTACATAGGCTATTAGAAAAATATTTTGCATTGACCAAAAAATATCCAGTGCCTTTTCATTGCAAAGAGAATAAAATTTGAAACTGTTTACCAAGATCTATAAGGCCCTATATAATTAGACTCTTGCTAACTTAATATTTTTTCAGCCATCTTGTTCATGACATTCATTTCCAACTGAAGGCCTTTGTATTTAATGATCTTTCTTATTGATTCTGACTTGTTAGGACTTGCCATAAATGTCTTCGTCTCATCCTTCATTCTTCTTCCAAAATATTTTCTCCTTAAGGTTTTTCTTTGGGGCGACTGGGTGGCTTAGTCATTAAGCCTCTGCCTTCAGCTCAGGTCTTGATCCCAGCATCCTGGGATCCAGCCCCACCTGGGGCTCCCTGCTTTGCAGGAAAGCCTGCTTCTCCCTCTCCCACTCCCCCTGCTGTTGTTCCCTCTCTTGTGTCTCTCTCTGTCAAAAAAATAAAATCTTAAAAAAAAGGTTTTTCTTTGATCACCCTAGCTAAAATAGTTTGTTCTTCATCCCATCAATTTTAACTATATTATCCTACTGTCTGTTCTTATTAGCAAATGCCATTAACTGAAACACTACAACATTACTTTCAGTTAAAAGATGTTAATAGATTTTCTAAGGTTAAATGATCTTACATTCTTTGCTTGTTTGATCCTACCTTCTTTGGATAAAATCATCTTCTTGGTAAGGTCTATTATCTTATAAACTGCTAGGCTCTGTTGGTTAGTATTTTTAATTTATGTTTCTACCTCTCCTCTATGTTTGTGGATAAATTAGCCTCTAATTTCATTTTATGTAACATCCTCCTTTGGTATTATTATTATGGTAATTTTGGTTTCCAAATTTGTATTTTCCCTTTTTATACTCTCTATAGATGTATGAGATTGAAATAATCAGTTTCCTCCAAGTTGTGAAAAGTGCCTAAAAGCATTGTTTTATTTTCCTTAAGAGAGTTTTAAAATAATTCTTTTAATAATTTGATGATTCTGAATCTCTAGTTCTTCTTGTGTAAGTTTTAGTAAATGATGGATTCCTATTAACAATGTACTATTTGTCATTATTTGAAAATTTATTATAACTTGTCTATTATCTTAATGTTATCTACATCCGTAGTATTTCCTCTTTAGTTTTATAATTGTATTAATGTATTTCTACCCTATTTTATAAAAATTAATTTTGTGAGAAATAGGCTTGTTTTTATGTTTTTTGAGACTTAATATTCTTTTAAAATATTTCTATTCTACCTAGTCTGTCTTACATTGGTTTCTGCTTTTATCTTCATTATTTTCTGCCTTCTATATGTCTTAAATGTTATTTTATTTCCATCTTTTCACATTAGGTCACTGGGTTTTAGCTTTATTTTCTGCAAAATTCATTAGATACTAATTTCCTTAACTCTTCTTCCTTTACTTCTTCACTCCTAAAGTTTCAGTGTCAATTATTTTAACATCAACAATGTTTTTGATTTAAAGTTTCTTATGAATATGGGATTCTAGTTTTATTATTCATTTTTGTTTATGTATAACTGGAATTGCCTTGATAACTTCTCAAAAATCATTGATTATATATGTCTGGGTCTATTTTTAGAATCCCTATATTGTTACATTGATCAGTTTTATTTTTTTAATATTTTGTTTATTTATTTGACACAGAGAAAGATCACAAGTAGGCAGAGGCAGAAGCAGGCTCCCTGCTGATCAGAGAGCCCAATGTGGGAATTGATCCCAGGACCCAAGGATCATGACCTGAGGTAAAGGCAGTGGCTTAACCCACTGAGCCACCCAGGCATCCCTGATCAGTTTATTTACACTGCAATATCATAATTACTGGAGTTTTTCAGAAATATTTATCTTCCACTTTCCCTCAATTTCTAAACTTGCTTTATCTATTTTCTTTTGAATATTTGTTTATAATTTTCTTTAAGGTTTCATTTATTTATTCGTGGGGGTGGGTTAGAGGGAGAAGTAGGCTCCCCTCAGAGCAGGAAAAGTGAATTGCAGTAAATCGGAGGGGGAGACAAAAGATGAGACACTGTGGATTCTGAGAAAAAAAACTGAGGATTATGGAGGGGAGGGGGCGGGGGGATGGGCGAGCCTGGTTGTGGGTATTAAGGAGGGCACGTATTGCATGGAGCACTGGGTGTGGTGCATAAAGAATGAATCTTGGAACACTGAAAAAAATAAAATTAAGATGTTAAAAAAATTAAAAATTAAAAACAAAGATGATGTTCCTTAAAAAAAAAAAGAGAGAGTAAAGTCCAAAAACTGAAAAATGCTCATTATGCATCCTATATAAATAATTCTAGTTCTCCTCCAGCAGAGGGCACTAGAGAAGAGCTGGCCAAGCCTGAGAACTCTTGACCAAAACCAAATTTAATAAACCAAAGGTGCAATCTGACTTCCCCAAGCCTTCTTTCTCCACACCAACTCAGCCCCTCCTAATTTTCCACTTCAAAAGGCAGTCCCCAGCCCTCCTCTTGCACATCTGACAGAGCAGGAAACAGACCATGGCACATTTCCCTAATCAAAAACATATATGGTGGGCGCCTGTGTCAATCAGCTGGTTGAGGGTCTGTCTATATAAAATTTTTGTATCAGCTTGTCAGTATTTACCAAAAAAAGAGAAAAAATCCTGCTGATATTTTGGTTTTTGCATTATTATTTTTCTAAAATTGCAAAGGACAATTTAATTTTATATGATAAAGATATTTCAACAAAATTTTTATAAGAAACAGATGAGATAAAAAAATAAAATACATTTAAAAAATTTAGAAAATTAGAAATAAAACCGAGCCTCTTTATTATGTTACAATGTGTCTGTAAAAATCTAGAGCAAACATAATACCTAATAGTGAAATATTGAGACATTTTTCCCTTGAAATCAAGAATGATACAAGAATGTCTACTATTGATTCAATTAAACATTGTTCAATTTGGTGCACCTGGGTAGCTCAGTCATTAAGCATCTGCTTTCGGCTCAAGTCATAGCCCCACATAGGGCTCCCTGCTCAGCGGGAAGCCTGCGTCTCCCTCTCCCACTCCCCCTGCTTGTGTTCCCTCTCTCACTGTCTCTCTCTGTGTCAAATACATAAATAAAATCTTAAATAAATAAAAAATAAAATAAGCATTGTTCAATTCAACTATTTCAATTGAATATTATTCTTGAGATCCTAGCCAATTCAATAGGAGAAAAGAACTTAAAAGATATATTAGAAAGGAAAAAAGAAATGAAACTTTCCTTATTCACATAAGACAAAATTGCACACAGAAAAACTTAAATCTAAAACTACTACAAGTAAATATAGAAATATACAAATCAGCATATGTTAATTGTTTTTCAACATAACAGAAACATATTTAAAATATAATATTCACCAATATTGCCAACAAGCTTAAATACCTATGAATCAAACTAAATATATGCAAAATATCTACATGGAAAGCTACAATGAAATTTATGTCTATCTGTTACCTATATTTTCTATAAATCCTATTTTCTCATATTTACTTGCTTCTTATTTAAGTTAAATATATTTTTATCTTTTTATATTCACCTTCACTTAGTCCCACTAAATCCCTTATAAAGAAATAAACAGGGCACCTGGGTGGCTCAGTGGGTTAAAGCCTCTGCCTCTGGCTCAGGTCATGATCTCAGGGTCCTGGGATCGAGGCCCACATCAGGCTCTCTGCTCCGCAGAGAGCCTGCTTCCTCCTCTCTCTCTGCCTGCCTCTCTGCCTACTTGTGATCTCTCTCTCTCTGTCAAATAAATAAATAAAACCTTTAAAAAAAAAGAAATAAACATTTGAACTTTAAATAATTTTTAAATCCATCAAAGATTTTACCACTTAGTTGGTAAGTTTAACCCATTTACATTCACATAATTGCTGTTATATTAAGATATATTAAACCATTTTATTTGACATTTTCTATTGATTTTATTTTGCATTACTGTTCTTATGTTTCTTCTTCCTTGACTATATTTTCATTTCTTTCATTAGATGACTACATAGTATAGTTTTGTTATTACAATCTGTTCTTAAGATCAATATTCATCTCATATGCCCTTAACTTCTTTCTAGAATTTACCATCATCTATACCTTTCTCTTAAGATGACAAGTCCTATAACATGCTTTCATGTCAATTCTATTACTCCCTTAACCACACCATCACAGAATGTGCTTTGGTTTAATATTGATATGATACTTGTCATTCCTCACTACAGCCCAGTTTCAGCTACTTTCATTTTAAGACAATTAAAATTTAGCAATATTTATTCACTTTTAGTTTCATGATCCTTGTAGTTTTTCATATTATAAGTAATTTATTCAAATGTATTCTGAATGTTAGTCATTTATTTGGCAAATCTTTTGAGGACTTATATATCTGAGACTGTTTTTATTGTGTCTTATATTTGAATGATTTTTTAAAAAATACATTACTTGTGTTTTTAAAGTACTTTTATGTTATTTTAAAAATACAATCTTTTTTTTGTATTCAATGTGATCTTTCCCACTGTAGAACTTCTTTTTTATTATGGTTTTCTTTATTCTAGAAATAAAGAAATTTTTCTTTGTATTTGATATTTTCATTTCATTGTCAGTGTGCATTTCTTTCTACTCTGTTTTGATGTTTTATATGCCCTTTTCATCTGACAACTTAGTTTTCTCCCCTTCTACCAGATGACCCAGCATAAGGGATTATGGGGAGACTTCAGAAGAGATGTCCTGGCAAAAGGATTTTGTTGATCAGATAGTGGCTGTAATTTGGTGAAATTTATTTTCATTTCTCCTTCAAAATTATTAGATCTTAGATATTATTCCACAGCTGTGGGAAATTAAGGAGGGTTATGGGTGTTTAAGAGGACAGAGAGGAGCGAAGATGGTGTAGGAGGAGGACCCTAGGCTTGCTTTGTCTTTCAAACACAGACAGATAACTATGAAGTCATTCTGAATACCCAAGAAATTGATCTGAGGACTGATAGAAAAAACTGCAACTAGGGAGAGAAAGAAGAGGTCATAACATGGAAGGTAGGAGGTGTGGAGAGGTGATTTGGGGAAGAAAAGGATCCCAGTGAAGGAGCCTAGGTCAGGGAGAAAGGCGAGAGAGAGAGAGAGAGAGAGAGAGAGAGAGAGAGAGAGAGAGAGAGAGAAAGGGCCCCAAAAGAGATCAAACAAGGAAAACACTTTCCCAGAGACATTAACTGGTAAAATGAGATGGGCTGATTTTCATGAAATTTTACAACTAGTGAGGCTGAAAGATTAGAGTTTTAGATGTCTACATTGTGACCAGTGTGGATCCTGGTGGGTGCTGCATTGCTCCTGTGGAGGAGAGCAAATAGCCCAGGAGCAGACTGAGAGATCTGAGGACACCTGATGTGCACTGGGAGATAGTTTCCCATCATAAATAGCATCTGAGAGATAGCATTGTCTCTCCAGGGACAAAAGATCTAATGGGTACCACTGCCCTCCCCACCCTTCAACATAGGTGCTGAGGGCAGCTCACCTGGACACTGGCTGTTTGCTGCACTTTATTCCAAAATCAACCCCCCGTGCTTGGTGTGTCTGTCCTTCTGGGCAAACCCACATCAACACAAGCAAGGAAAGATCCTCCACCAGAGGACCAGTGGGTCCATCCCATAGAAGTTCCATAAAGTTTGGAGTTTTAAAATTCAGCCGGCCTGCCTGGGATAGAACACAGGTGCACAATGCTGCCAGGGTGAAGTCAGTCAGTGTGAAGGCAAAGATCTGAGTGCTGCCTGGGAACACATGAGAGGAGGTTGTTCCCTATTCTGGGAGGGCTTCCCAGACAGTGGCAGGCAAGAACTCCTTTCTTCAGAATGAGGGAAAGGGCTTGCACCATTTTTCTCCTCTTCCCCTCAGCATAAATTAACTTCAGTAAGCACAGTGCCAACAGTGACAGCCTAAACTGCTTACACCAAACTCTACCCTCCTGTGCTCTGCAGGTGATGCCTTTCTAGAGCAATTGTGCCAGAGAACAAAATCCGTGGGCCCCTACACCAGATGATTAGCACAAACTCTGTACGTACCATATCTACTTACCATAAAGTTCTATAAAGCTTCAGTGCTAGCAGAAATAGTGTCAGGTTTCTTTTAAAAAGCATACCAGAACACACCTAGTTAAAAATCACTATACTCTGGACAAGGTCCAAACACTCTCCACTGCAGGCAAGGAGAAACTCTGAAGAGGACTGACTGGAAGAAAACAGCAGCCAAAATACAGCAGCACAGTGTACACAACACACACCAGAGATGCGTCCCAACGTGTCAGGACATGGACCGTATATGACCTCTTCTTAATAAGGCCATTACTTACAGGAGCAGGAAATATAACCTGCTTTTATAATACAGAGAAGAAGACAGGGACCTAGCCAAAATGCCAAGATGGAGGAATCCATCCCAAAAGAAAGAACAAGAAAAGGTCATGGTCAGCGATCTAATCAAAACAGATACAGGTAAGATGCCTGATCCAGAATTTAAAACAACAATCATAAGTGGGTTTGAGAAAAGCATAGGAAACACCAAGGAGTCCCTGAACACAGATATGAAAGACCTAAAAACTAGTCGGGCTGAGATTAAAAATGCTATAACTGAGATGTGAAACCAAGTAGAGGTAATGGCCACAGGATGAAAGAAGAAGAGGAATGAATAAGTAATATAGAAGTTTATGACTACTAAACTAGCCCTGTAAGAAATATTATGGGGGACACTGAATGGGGGGAAAAAGACCAAAAACAATGAAGACTAGAAAGGAACAGCAAACATCACCAAAAACATCAACTCTACTGGTAACACAATGACATTAAATTTATATCTATCAGTAATCACTCTGAATGTAAATGGACTAAATATTCCAATAAAAAGACATAGGCTATCAGAATGGATAAAACAAAACAAAATGAGCCATCTATATGCTACCTGCACAGAGACTCACTCTAGACCAAAAGTCACCTGCAGATTTAAAGTGAGGAGATGGAGAAACATCTGTCAGGCTAATATATCAAAAGAAATCCTGAGTCACCACACTTGTATCAGACAAACTAAATTTTAAACCAAAGACTGTAATAAGAGATGAAGAAGGGCACTATGTCATAATAAAGAGGTCTATCTAAAAAGAAATTCTAACAATTGTAAATATTTATGCACCCAAATTGGAAGCACCTAAATATATAAGTCAATTAATAACAAACATAAATAAAATTATTGGTAATAATATAATAATAGTAGAGGACTTCAACATCCCCCTTGTAGCATCTAAACAGAAAATCCACAAGGAAACCATGGCTTTGAATGACACACTGGGCCAGATGGACTTAACAGATATATACAGAACATTTAATCCTAAAGCAGCAGAATACACATTCTTTTTGACTGCACATGAAACATTCTACAGAATGGATCATATACTGGGTCACAAGTCAGACCTCAACAGGTACACAAAGATTGAGATCATACTATGCATATTTTTAGTCCACAAAGCTATGAAACTTGAAGTCGACCACAAGAAAAATTTGGATGGACCACAAATATATGGAGGTTAAAGAGCATCCCACTAAAGAATGAATGGGTTAGCCAAGATTTCAAAAAAAAAATAAAAATATATATGGAAATAAATGAAAATGAAAATATGACAGTCCAGTACCTTTGGGATGCAGCAAAGGCAGCACTAAGAGGAAAGTATATAGCAATACAGGCCACCTTAAGAAGCAAGAAAAGTCTCAAATCCACAACCCAATCTTCTACCTAAAGGAGTTAGAAAAGGAACAGCAAATAAAGCCTAAAGCCAGGAGAAGAGAAATAATAAAGATTAGAACAGAAATAAATGATATAGAAACAAACAACAAAAGAAGAGTAGAATAGATCAATGAAACTAAGAGCTTGTTCTTTGTCGGAATTAATAAAATTGATAAACCCCTAGCCAGAATTATCAAAAAGAAAAGAGAAAGAACCCAAATAAGTAAAATAACGAGAGGAGAGATCAAAACCAACACCACTGAAATATAAGCAATTAGAAGAGAATAAAAAAGTATATGCCAAAAAAACTGCATAATCTGGAAGAAATGGATAAATTCCTAGAAACATATAAAATACCAAAACTGAAACAGGAAGGGATAGAAAATTCAAACATCTCCATAACCAGCAAAGAAATTAAGTCAGTAATAAAAACAATAGTCCAGGGCCAATAACTTCACAGGCAAATTCTACCAAACATTTAAAAAAGAGTTAACCACTATTTTCCCTAAGTTATTACAAAATCTCAAAAAGGAAGGAAAACACCCAAATTCATTCTAGGAATTTAATATTTCATATTTAATACTCTACAGTACATTAAAAGAATCATTCACCCTAATCAAGTGGGATTTATTCATGGGCTGCAAGTTAATATTTGCTAATCGGTCAACTAGATATACCACATTAATTTAAAAAAAGGAAAATCATATGATCCTCTAAATAGATGCAGGAAAAGTACTTGACAAAGTATACCATCTTTTCTTGATAAAAGCCCTTAACAAAGTAGGGATAGAGGGAACATACCTCAACACTTTAAAGGCTCTTGTATGAAAGACCCAAAGTGAATATCATCCTCGATGGGGAAAAACTGAGAACTTTTCTTCTATGGTCAGGAAAAAGACAGGGATGTCCACTCTCACAGTTGTTATTTAATATAGTACTGGAAGTATGAGCCTCAGCAATCAGACAACAAAAAAGAAATAAAAGACATCCAAATTGGCAAGAAAGAATTTAAACCTTCACTCTTTGGAGATGACATGACACTTTTTGTAGAAACCCAAAAGACTTGACCAAAAAACTAATACACAAATTCAGCAGGGTCACAGGATATAGCCTCAATGTACAGAAATCTGTTGCCTTTCTATACATCAATAATGGAACAACAGAAAAAGAAATCAAGGAATTGATCTCATTTGCCCTTGCACCAAAAATATCATCCTTAGGTATAAACCTAACCAAAGACAGAAAAGACCTGTACTATGAAAACTATAGAACATTGATGAAAGAAATTGAAGAGGACACAAAGAAATGGAAAAACATTCTATGCTCATGGATTAGAAGGACAAATATTGTTAAAATATCAATAACATCCAAAGCAAACTACATATTTAATGCAATCCCTATCAAAATACCAACAGCATTTTTCACAGAGCTAGAACAAATAATCCTAAAATTTGTATAGAACCACAAAAGACCCCAAATAGCCAAAGCAATCTTGAAAAAGAAAAGCAAACTTGGAGGCATCACAATTCCAGACTTCAAGTAATGTATTACAAAGCTGCAGCCATCAGGGCAATATGGTACTGACACAAAAGAGGAACAGAGATCGGTGGAACAGAATAGAAAATCCAGAAATGGACCCACAACTATATGGTCAACTAATCTTTGACAAATCAGGAAAGAATATCCAGTGGAAGAAAGACAGTCTCTTCAACAAATGCTGTTGGGAAAACTGGACAGCAACATGTAAAAGAATTAAACTGGACCACTTTCTTAAAAATCATACACAAAAATAAACTCAAAATGGATAAAAGACCTAAATGTGAAACAGAAAACCATCAAAATACTTGAGGAGAACACAGGCAATAACCTCTTTGATCTCAGCCATAGCAACTTCTTACTAGATATGTCTCAAGAGGTAAGGGAAACAAAAGCAAAAATGAACTATTGGGGCTTGAACAAGATAAAGACTTCTGCTCAGTGAAACAATCAACAAAACTATAAGTCAACCTTCGGAATGAGAGAAGATATGTGTCAAAGACATAACTGATAAAGGGTTAGTATCCAATACCTGTAAAGAACCTATCAAGCTCAACAACCAAAAAACAAACAATCCAGTTAAGAAATTGGCAGAAAGAAGACATGAACAGACATTTTCCCAAATAAGATAAATAAATGGCCAACAGATAGATCAGGGAAACAGAAATCAAAACCACAATGAGATATTACCTCATTCCTATAAGAATGGCTAAAGTTAACCATGCAGGAAATAGTATGTATTGGCAAGGATATAGAGAAAGGGGAAAATTTTGCACTGTTGGTGAGAATGCAAAGTGGTGAAGCCACTCCAGAAAACACTAAAGATGTTCTTCAAAAAGTTAAAAATAGAACTATCCTATGATCCAGGAGTTGCATTACTAATTATTTACCCAAAGGATACAAATTTTATATTTATGAAGCTCAATAAGATCTTTTTAAAGTCCCAACATTTCCAATCTGTAGCAAGGACAAAGATCCTTGGAATCATTTTGCAAATTTTAATATACATAAAATAATGAAACAAAGAAATACTTAACTGTATATTGATCTAAATAGCATTCTATTTATACACCTCAGCCAAATAAATTAAACCATACCATACCAAAGCAACAGCTCCTCCATAATGGCTATCACACATCTTCCCTTGAAAGGTTGCACCAACAAAATTTGATTTTTCTCTGTAACTTAAGTTTATAAAAGAATCATAATCATACAATTTTGTAAGATTAAGCACAATTACTATTAAATTTCCTAGTAAAATTTTTATTTGCATATTTATATAATAAATTGATAAATATTTCCACTTAACATTAGGGTAATGAAGCTTGGAAGTGACTAAACATGTCTGCTTGTTTTGAAAACAATGAAATACATTTAAAAAACAAATAATAGAAAGTTTATATTCACATTGAAATTTTAGAAAACAACATTCCTTATTATGTAGTATTTTAAAAAATTAAGTAATTTCTAGAATATCAAAATAATGAAAATAAATAAAAGTCCTTAAAATTAGAAAGCTAAAGAAATACAATTGATAAATAAAATGGGCACAGTCACCTTATGGGCTGAAGTTTCCTATTAATTGGATAGAATTAGACAACCAGGATCATGAAAATACAAGGCATATTTGTGGGACAGAAAATAATTTAAAATGTTATAACTTTATAAATATATTTTATATGATATAATAATATATATAGATTCTAAACATTAATAAGAGAAGAACAAATAACATTAAATAGAAGGAAAGGTTTATATTTTTAAAAATGCAGCACAATATAAATATGGTTATGTTAGCGATATTAAAATATACAGTAGTGTTGCCATATCCTTGGGTTTTTTTGTTGTTGTTATCTCATGAAACTAAAGCATAAAAGAAGCCCTAATTACTATATTCATGATGTATGTTTCTTCAGGGTAGATACTGTTATTATTTTAAGTATTGTTAGGGACATTTAATGATATGTTACACATTCTAAGGTAAGAAAGCATATGATAACAATATGGAAAGAGTGAGTTTTAGCTACAAACAAGTAAGTAGATTGATTGACATCAATAATTCTTCTATAAAAACTCTTTTGAAAAATAATATTCACATGATGTTGTATGTAGAAAAAATAGGATATTTTCCCTAAAGGCCTATCAACTATCAGAAATTAGGCCAAATATGGATGTTTCCTTTGTATAAGACTTAGTAAAACAAAAATATGCTTACACAAGTAAAAATGCTGTATCATGTGGACGCAAAACAAGATAAGATCTTTTCCATTTTAAAAATCTGTGTAATAATTCATTAGCATCTCCGGTTACTGAGATTTTATTTTCATCTATCCAAACTTCCAATGAAGAGAGAATTATTGTAACATTAAATGATGTAAAAATCTAAAATAGAAGACATGAAGAAAATATGTTCAAATATCATAGTTTAAATAGGTCTGGGGATTTATCTATAAAAATAAACACTACACTGATGACAGATATTAAACAACAGAATTGCTAAGTCTGGATTGGCTCTTATAGAGTTTATTAGTAAGTAATAAGTACTACTTATAAAACAAGTAATAACTAACAGCTTGAAATGCTTGTACTTCAGCAAGCCCCATGTGAAGTGCTTTATCAATTTTATAATTAGTGTAATTAGGTATAGATTATTATAGTATACATAATTATAGTATACATATTATTATTATTCCTATTTAGAAAACTAAAACTTAAAATAGTTATATAATTTGGCCTATTTCATATATCACGTGCATTCAGCCAGTGCCATAAAAAAAAGTATGGGAATTCTTTAGGTAACACGAGCAAATGCAAAAAGAATTAAAAAGCAAATTCTTACAGCATTGGTCAGTCCAATCAACTGGAAGATCTTTTGAGTGACAACAATTGTATCAGAACCCATATGATTATACTGAAAAAGATAAGAAATTGTTTAACTTACCAATTTATTAGCTTTGAAACATTATTATTATAGAAGTAATATTATATTTACTCAGTGTAAAATAGGAAAAATATTTTTTAAAATACAAAAGACACTACAAACTCTTCCAAATACAAGAGGAGGGAACATTTCTAAACTCATTTTATGAGGCCACCATTACCCTAATACCAAAATCAAACACTGCAAAGGTAAAATACAAATCAATATTCCTATTGAATGCAGATGCAAAAAATCCTCAACAAAATATAGGCAAACTAAATTCAACAGCATATTAAAAGGATAACACACTATGATCAGCAGGGATTTTTTCTAGGAATCTGAGAATGGTTCAACATCTGCAAATCAGTCAATATGATACACTACATCAACAAAACGAAGGACACAAATTACATGACCAGATGATGAAGAATCATCAGAAGATGCAGAAAAAATATTTTAATGAACTTCAACATCCTTTCATAATGAAAACTCTCAACAAAGTGGGTATGGAGAGAAGGTACATCAACATAATAAAAGCCATATATAACAAGCCTATAGCCCTAACATTATACTCAACTGAGAAAACCTGAAAGCTTTTAGTCTAAGATCAAGAACAAGACAAAAATGCCCACTCTCAACACTTATTTAATATAGTATCAAAAATTCTATCCAGAGTGACTAGGTAGAAAATAAAAAAGTTATACAAATTGGAAAGGAAGAAGTAAATTATCATTATTTGCAGATCACATGATATTATACATAGAAAACCCTACAGATACACGCACAAACACACTTAGAACTAATTTTTAAAATTCGGTAAAGTGGAGAAAAAGCGACAAGATGGTGGAGGAGTAGGAGACCGATTATCATCAGGTCCCAGAAATTCACCCAGAGAGCTATCAAACTATTCTGAACACCTACAAATTCTAAAGGAGATCAAAGAGAAGAAGAGCAGCAATTCTAGGAACAGAATATCGACCACTTTCCAGAAGGTAGGATGTGCAGAGAAGTGAATCTGAAGTGATGGGAAGATAAACCCCAAAGGGAGAGGCCGGCTCTCAGCAAAGGAGTGAGCAGTGGAGCACAAAGGCAGAACATTTAGAAATCGGCTCCACTGAGGGAGGTTGCCCGAGAGGCCAAGAGGGGGGTGAAACACTCACGGGGACAGTGTGGTCTCAGGACTCACAGAGACACAAAAAGACCAGGGGTGTCTGAGCACAACAGAGCATGCAGGTATCAGAGAGAAGCTGAAGGGAGAAATGAAGCGAAGCTGAGAAGGTGTCTCTCAGCTCGGGGTTACCTTGGCCATGATCCTAAGCACAGTCAGGCCACTGCTCTGTGAGCGGAGACCACACGGGCAGCAAACATGGAGAGACCCCTCCTTCCTCCTCCAGGAGGAGCAGCGCCAGAGCGGCTGCAGGAATCTGCCAGGTTCAGAGATTCTAAAGGAGGCCTCGCCAGAGAGAGAGACGATAAGTCACAGGCCGGGTGAACTCAGAGAATGGCCGGAGATCAGGAGATGGGAGGGACTGTTTTTCTCTGAGGCACACTGAGGACTGAGGCCCCAAGCTCTCGGCTCCTCCAGGTCAGAGACTGAGAGCCGCCATTTTCAGTCCCGTCCTCCAAAGCTGTACGGAAAGCGTTCAGGGAACAAAAGCTCCCGAAAGCGAACCCGAGCTAATTACGTAGCCAGGCCCCTGGCGAGGGCGATGCGAATTCGCCTCAGGAAGAGACACTTGAGAATCACAGCAACAGGCCCCTCCCCCAGAAGACCAGAAAAAAAAACATCCAGCCAAAGTCAAGTTCAAGATTGCTGAGACTTATGGAACTCCGGAGCTAGGGGAAAGCAATGCAGAGAATTAATGGATTTTTCCCCATGATTCGTTAGTCGTTCAAAGTTAAATTCTTTGAATTTTTTTCTTTGACTTTTTTTCTTACTTTTTTCTGTTAAATTTTTTCCTTTTTACTATTTTAATGTTTTTAACTATTATATCTTATCAACACTTTTTAATCTTTTTAAGTTTTCATTGCTATAATCATATTTTATCCCTTCATTGTATTTAAACTTATTTTTTGTATACATAGAAGGTCTGTTCAATTCACCAGTCTAATAGATAGATATAGAGATAGAGATAGAGTCAGAGACAGACATACATGTAGAAACAGAAATAGATAATATAGATATAAATATAGGATTTTGTTTTATTTATTTTTGTTTTGTTTTGTTTTTGTTTGTATGATTTGGGTTTTTTGTTTTTTGGATTTTTCCCTCTTTCTTTTCTCCCCAGTTCCAGGTCCTTTCTGAGTAGGTTAGTGTATATTTCTCTGGGGTCATTGCTATTCTTTAGTATTTTGTTCTCTCATCCATCTATTCTTATCTGCATAAAACGACAAGGCAGAAAAAATCAACACACACACAAAAAAGAACAAGAGGCAGTAACGACAGCTAGGGACCTAATCAATGTGGACATTAGTAACATGACAAAACTAGAGTTCAGAATGACGATTCTTAAGGTGCTGGCTGGGCTTGAAAAAACCATGGAAGATAACAGAGAAGCCCTCTCTAGAGAAATAAAAATCCTTTCTGGAGAAATAAAAGAACTAAAATCTAACCAAGCTGAAATCAAAAAAGCTATTAATGAGGTGCAATTAAAATGGAGGCTCTTACTGCTAGGATAAACGAGGCAGAAGACAGAATTAGTGATTTAGAAGACAAAATGTCAAAGAATAAAGAAGAGGAGGAAAAGAGAGACAACTACTGGACCATGAGGGGAGAATATGAGAGATAAGTGATACCATAAGACAAAACAATANTAGAGACAAACAACTACTGGACCATGAGGGGAGAATATGAGAGATAAGTGATACCATAAGACAAAACAATATTAGAATAATTGGGATCCCAGAAGAGGAAGGGGGGGCAGAAAATACATTGGAGCAAATTTTAATACAGAATTTCCATAATTTGGTGAAGGGAACAAGCACCAAAATCCAGGAGGCACAGAGAACACCCCTCAAAATCAATAAAAATAAGTCCACAACCCATCATCTAATAGTAAAACTTACAAGTCTTAGTGACAGAAAATCCTGAAAAGCAGCTCGGGACAAGAGGTCTATAACATACAATGGTAAAAATGTTAGACTGACAGCAGACCTATCCACAGAGACCTGGCAGGCCAGAAAGAACTGGCATGATATATTCAGAGCACTAAACGAGAAAAATATG
>LNAC01000522.1:701853-748941 GCA_002007465.1 Ailurus styani
ATATATATATATATATATATATATTCACAATGAAATACTATGCAGCTATCAAAAGAAACGAAATCTTGCCATTTGCAACGACTTGGATGGAACTAGAGCGTATTATGCTCAGTGAAATGTCAGTCAGAGGTAGACAATTATCATAAGATCTCTCTGATATGAGGACCTTGAGGGACAGGGTGGGGGGTTGTGGAGGGTAGGGAGGGAAAAATAATGAAACAAGATGGGATGGGGAAGGAGACAAACCATAAGAGACTCCTAATCTCACAAAACAAACTGAGGGTTACTGGGGGGTCGGAGGGTAGGGATACAGTAGATGGGTTATGGACATTGGGGAGGGTTTGTGCTTTGGTGAATGCTGTGAAAGGTGTAAGCCTGATGATTCACAGACCTGTACATCTGGGGCAAATAATTAAAAAAATAAGTAAATAAATATACAAAGGAGCCAACAATACATAATGGGGAAAAATACTCTTTTGAATAATTGGTATTAACAAAATCGAACACATACAAAAGAATAAAACTGTATCACTATCTTACACTATACACAAAATATAATTCATAATGAATTAAAGACTTGAATGTAAGACCTGAAACCATAAAACTCTTAAAGGGTAACATACAGTAAGCTTTTTCACATAAGGTAGCAATGACTTTTTAGACTTGACACCCAAAAAAAGGCAACAGAATTAAAATTAAGCAAATAGGACTACATCACTCTAAAAACTTTATGCACAGCAAAAGATAATATGAACAAAATGAAAATGCAACCTACCAAGTGAGAGAAGATATTTGTAAATCATGTATCCAACAATGTGTTAATATCCAAAATATATAAAGAACTAATATGGCTCAATAGCAAAAAAAAATCCAATTAAAAATGGGCAGAGGATCTGAATAGACAATTTTTCTGAGAAAGTATACAGATGACCAAGAGGTGTATGAAAGGCACTCAACATTACTAATCATCAGGGAACTACAAATCAAAACTAAAATGAGATCATCTCACACCTGTTAGAATAGCTGTTATAAAAAAAGACAAGAAATAGCAAGTGTTGATGAGGATGTGTAGAAAACGGACCCTTATGCACTGTTGTGGGAATGTAACGTGGTGCAGCCACTCTAGAAAAGAGTACTGAAGTTCCTCAAAAAATTAAAAATAGAGCTGCCATATAATCGATCAATTCCACTTCTGGGTATTTTTCCAAAGGAAATAAAAATATTAACTCAAAAAGGTGTTTGCACCCCTAGATTCACTGTAGCATCATTTACAATAGCCAAGACACGAAAACAATCTAAATGCCCATAAACAGATGAATGGAGAAAGAAAACATAGTATATATGTACAATGGAACTTTATTCAGCCAAAAAAGAAGAAAGTCTTGCCATTCGTGACAACATGATGCAGCTTGAAAGCATTATGCTCTGTGAAATAAGTCAAACAGAGGAAGATAAATACTGAATTATATCACTTATATGTGGAATCTAAAAACAAAACAAAAAACCAAACTTAAAAAGAGAAAAAATTGGTGGTTTCCAGAGGTGGGGTGTAGGGAACAGAAGAAGTGGGTGAGGTGATCTAGTTATAGAATAATTAAGTCCTGAGAATTATTGTACAGCATCATGACCATAGTTAATAATACTGCATTGTATATTTGAAAGTTGCTAAAAGAGTAGATCATAAAAATTCTCATTACAAAAAGTTATAGCTATGTGTCATGATTATTTTTCAGTATATATTTTGCAAATACTGAATCATTATATTGTACCCCTGAAACTAATATAATGTTACATGGAAGTTATATCTCAATTTGAAATCAGACACTACAAATAAGTCATAGTTTTACTATCACATAATAATTGTTGAAACAAAATGTTAGTTTAAACTGTAAGATTTAAATGGGAATAAAGATTGTATGTTGAATATATGCATTCAAAACCATGACTTAGTGAAACCTTATTTAAAAAATTAAAAATATTAAATTATTAAAAACTGTTAATAGAAAAATAAAGTTTCAAATGCACAAATAAAAGCAAAAACAAGCACAAAATTTGAAAATCAAAGAACAGATAAGTGGTAATAAATTAAGCAGATTTAAGAAATTTAAATGATAGACCAGTTCAGCAATATAATTCACCTCAAAGACCCTAAAATACTCAGATTGGCTCTATCATCTTTTCTTCAAATAAGAGAAATTGGCATTAAGAGCAAGCAGGTTGACTTTGAAGTTTGTTTAAAAAGCAGTTAGGGCTGGGAGAACATCCAGAATGGCTGTGTGAGAAAACACAATCCAAGAATGTTATATACTGAGTGATTCCATTTAGATAACATTTTGGAAATTAAAAAATATAGACATGGAGAACAGATTAGTTGTCTTCAGAGATCAGGGAAAAGATAATGAAGGAGAACTTGGTGTGGTTGTGAAAAGAACACAGAACAGATACTCATTTGAAGTTATTCTGTATGTTGACTATGATTGTTAATATCCTAGATGTAATACTGTATTATAATATTTTAAGTTGTTACAAATTGGAAGAAATAAAGGATGTATAGGATCTCTACATATCCTTTTTAATTTAATATATTTTATTCATGTTTTATTCAGTAAAAAAGAAAACAACACTATTGACAATATGTACATGTAAACCACACAAATCCATAAACATAGATATAAATTAAGGTGATCAATCAATAATTTAAGTACCAACATTTGAGATGACAAAACTATGTTAAATGTTTCAAACCAAATTTATAACTCATCCATCTGTAAGTAATAAAGAAGACCAAGAACATAATTTTTGGTTGGCAGATAGAGCAGAAAGTTCATCAAAGAAATTGAGTAGTTATTTAAAAGTGGGTTAAGCCGAGGATAGGGTAAAAATCATAGATTTTTCAAGATTGAATGAAAGAACAAGATGGTTTGAGATACTCAAGAGTAAAAACTTCAGAGTAAAAGTTTTTGTTATGGGGCCAATGGATCTATCACAGTCAATAATCTCTAAATATTCTTACAAGTGCATATGAGTAAACAACTATTTCTAATGAAAGGATAATTTAAAAAAACTAGAAAACATGCACTTATGACAAAAGGAGATAGTAGGGGAGGAATAAATAGCTATGGAACATAGAAAAAATCAAAATGGCATACATACATACACACATATAAATAATGACATTAAAAAATGAATGAAAAAATCACTTAAAGGATTGAGAAATTAAAACCACAATGGGAGGGGCGCCTGGGTGGCTCAGTGGGTTAAAGCTTCTCCCTTTGGCTCAGGTCGTGATCTCAGAGTCCTGGAATCGAGCCCCGCATTGGGTTCCCTGCTCAGCGGGGAGCCTGCTCCCTCCTCTCTCTCTGCCTGCCTCTCTGCTTACTTGTGATCTCTCTGTCAAATAAATAAATAAAACCTTTAATAAAAAAAACCACAATGAGATAGTACCTCACACCTGTTAGAATAGTTGTTATCAAAAAGACAAGATATAAGAATTGCTGGTTAGGACATGGTAAAAATTTCAGGGTCCATCAATGGATGAATGGATAAAGAACTTGTGAGATGTGCACACACACACACACACACACACACACACACACACACACACCACAATGGAGTATTATTTAGCCATAAAAAGAATGAAAATTTTCCATTTGTGACGTGGATGGATCTTGAGGGCATTATGCTAAGTGAATTAATAAGTGAATTAAGTCAACAGAGAAAAACAAGTACCTATGATCACATTTACACGTAGAGTTAAAAAAAAAAGCACATAGATACATAGATACAGAGGTTGGAGATTGCCAGAAGAAGGGGTAAGGGGTGGGCAAAATGAGTCAAGAGAATTAAAAGGTACGAACTTCCAGTTATAAAATTAATAAGATATGGGGATGTAATCTATAGCATGGCAACTATAGCTAACAATACTGTACTGAATTTCTGAAAGTTGCTAATAAAGTAGATTTTAAAATTCTCATAACAGGAAATAAAACTGTAACTTTGTGTGCTGTGGCTATTAACTAGACTTATGGTGGTGATCATTTTGCAATATATACAAATACTGAATCATTATGTCATACACCTGTAACAAATACAGTATATCAATCATACCTCAATGAATAAAAAGAGGAAAGGAGACAACTATTCAAAAGTCTTAAGCAGAGGATAGATACAATTTGATTTATGTTTTAAAAAGGTAAAAAGGCCCTAGCCTCATGAGATTTAGGGTATTAAAGTTTTTTGTCCATATAAAATAAACTAGGAGCCTTTTTTATTGTGATATTCATCACCATATAGTACATCATTAGTTTTTGATGTAGTATTCCATGATTCATTGTTTGCATATAACATGCAGTGTTCCATTCAATACATGCCCTCATTAATACCCATCATTGGACTAACCTATCCCCAACCTCCCTCCCCTGTAAAACCCTCAGATAGTTTCCTGGAGTCCATAGTCTTTCATGGTTTGTCTCCCCCTCTGATTTCCCTCCCTTCATTTTTCCCTTGCTTCTCCTAATGTCCTCCATGCTCCTCCTTATATTCCAAAATAAGTGAAACCATATGATAATTGTCTTTCTCTACTTGATTTACTTCCCTTAGCATAATCCCCCTCCAGTTAAATCCATGTTTATGCAAATGTTGAGTATTCATCCTTTCTGATAGCTGAGTAATATTCCATCGTATATATTGACCACATCTTCTTTATCCATTAATGTGGTGAAGGGCATCTCAGCTCCTTCCACAGTCTGACTATTGTGGATATTGCTGCTATGAACACTGGGGTACATATGACCCTTCTTTTCACTCCATCTGTATCTTTGGGCTAAATGCCCAGTAGTGCCATTGCAGGGTCATAGGGTAACTCTATTTTTAATTTTTTGAGGAATCTCCACACTGTTTTCCAAAGCGGCTGCACCAACTTGCATTCTCACCAACAGTGTAAGAGAGTTCCCTTTCTCCACAACCTCTCCAACATTTGTTGTTTCTTGCCTTCAATTTTTGCCATTCTAACTGGTGTAAGGTCGTATCTCAATGTGGTTTTGATTTGAATGTCCTTGATGTCTGATGATGAACATTTTTCATGTGTCCTTTAGCCATTTGTTTGTCTTCTTTGGAGAAGTGTCTGTTCATGTCTTCTGCCCATTTTTTGACTTGCTTATTTGTTTTTTGGGTGTTGAGTTTGAGAAGTTCTTTATAGATCCCGGATATCAGCCCTTTGTAGTATCATTTGTAAATATCTTCTCCCATTGTGTGGGTTTCCTCTTTGTTTTGTTGACTGTTTCCTTTGCTGTGCAGAAGTCTTTTATCTTGATGAAGTTCCAAAAGTTCATTTTTGCTTTTTTTTCTTTCCCTTGCCTTTGGAGATGGGTCATGAAAGAAGTTGCTGTGGCCAATGTCGAAGAGGTTACTGCCTATATTCTCCTCTAGAATTTTGATGGATTCCCATCTCACATTGAGGTCTTTCATCCATTTAGAGTTTATCATTATGTATTTTCTTACACAGAGAATGGTTGAGTTTCATTCTTCTGTATATAGCTGTCCAGTTTTCCCAGCATCATTTATTGAAGACTATCTGTTTTCCATGGGATATTCTTCCCTGCTTTGTCAAAGATTAGTTGACCAAAGAATTGAGGGTCCATTTCTGGGTTCTCTATTCTGTTCCATTGATCTACGTGTCTGTTTTTGTGCCAGTACCATGCTGTCTTGGTGATCACAAATTTGTAACATAGCTTGAAATCAGGCAATGTGATGACCCAGCTTCATTTTTCTTTTTCAACATTTCCTTGGAGATTCAGTCTTTTCTTGTTCCGTATATGTTTTAGGATTATTTGTTCCAGCACTTTGAAAAATGACATTGGTATAGGATGGTGTTGAAAGTATAGATTGCTCTGGAAGCATAGATATTTTGACAATGTTTATTCTTCTGATCCATGAGCATGGAATGATTTTCCATCTTTTTGTGTCTTCTTAAATTTCTTTCATAAGTGTTCTGTAGTTTCTAGAGTATAGATCTTTTACTTCTTTGGTTAGGTTTATTCCAAATTATCTTATGGTTTTTGGTGCTATTGTAAATGGAATCAATTCAAATTAATCCTAAGCTATGCACAAGAAGAGAAATAATTAGGATTAGAATGGAAATCAATGAATTAGAAACCAGAAATACAGTAGAACACATCAACAAAGCTAGAAGCTGGTTCTTTGAAAGAATAAGATCAATAAACCACTAACCAGACATATCCAAAAGAAAAGAGAAATGACCCAAATTAATAAAATTATGCATGAAAGGGAGAGATCACAACTAACACCAAGGAAATAGGAACAATTATTAGAGATTATAATCAATAACTATATACCAATAAATTAAGAAACCTGGAAGAAATGGATGCTTTCCTGGAAATCTATAAACTACCAAGACTGAAACAGGAAGAAATTGATAATCTGAATAGACCAATAACCAGTAACAAGATTGAAGCAGTGATCGAAAACCTCCCAAAAAACAAGAGTCCAGGACCTGATGGGTTCCCTGGGGAATTCTACCAAGCATTCAAAGAAGAAATAATACCTATTTTTCTGAAGCTGTTTCATAAAATAGAAACAGAATGAAAACTTTCAAACTCATTCTATGAGGCCAGCATTACCTTGATCCCAAAACCAGGCAAAGACCCCATCAAAAAGGAGAATTACAGACCAATATCTCTGATGCTTATGGTGGCCAAAATTCTTAAAAAGATCCTAACTTAGGATCCAACAGTACATTAAAAGCATTATCCATTGTGACAAGGTAGGGTTTACCCCTGGGATGCAAAGAGTGGTTCAACATTCACAAACCAGTGTGATAAACACATTACAAAGACAAGCGACAAGACCCATATGGTCCTCTCAATTGATGCAGAAAAAGCATTTGACAAAATACAGCATCCTTTCCTGATTAAAACTCTTCAGAGTATGGGATAGAGGGAATTCCTCAATTTCATAAAAACCAGCTATGAAAAGCCCACAGAAAATATCATTCTCAATGGAGAAAAGCTGAGAGCCTTCCCCTTAAAATCAGGAATACGACAAGGATGCCCATTCTCACCACTATTGTTCGACATAGTACTAGAAGTCCTAGCAATGGCAATCAGACAACAAAAAGAAATAAAATGTATTCAGATTGGCAAAGAAGAAGCCAAACTCTCTCTCTCTCTTCACAGATGACATGATACTTTATGTGGAAAACCAAAAAGACTCCACCCCCAAATTACTAGAACTCATACAGCAATTCAGTAATGTGGCACGATACAAAATCAATGCACAGAAATCAGTTGCTTTCCTATACACTAAAAATGTAACTGTAGAAAGAGAAATTAGGGAATTAGGAGCTTTTTAAACAGTTTAGAATGTAGCTCTCAGGTTTTGGCAGGTCAGAATCACCTGGAAAACGAGTAAACAATACAGAGACCTAGATTTATTGAAGTACAACAGGGTCTGGGTGTCTGATTTTATCACCAAGTTTCGCAAGAGATTCTTATTCATACCAAAGTTTGAAAACTACTAGATTAGAATGTAATTATCAATTATTTAAAGTTAAGATAAAATGCAGATAAGAGCTCATAAATTCCTGAATTTTTCAATCATAGTCCTTTTTTTAAAAGATTTTATTTATTTATTTGACAGAGAGAGACAGTGAGAGAGGGAACACTAGTAGGGGGAATGGGAGGGGGAGAAGCAGGCTTTCCCACAGAGCAGGTAGCCCAATGCAGGGCTCTATCCCAGGACCCTGGAATCATGACCTGAGCCAAAGGCAGATGCTTAACGACCGAGCCACCCAGGCGCCCCTCAATCATCGTCCTTTAATCAACTTTCAGGCTTCTTCTGGGGTAATTGATCTATTTTGTAAAACTATGAAACACTTGTACTCATTAATATGAATGCAAATTTTATAAATGTTAGTCAATAGATTCCAGTAATGTATCAAAAGAATAATATGTGATGAGGCAAAGTTGATTTCCAGTAAACTCATGTTCAACATCAATAAAATATGTAAGTGTTATGCATTACATAACAAACTAACAAAGAAAACTTGCATGTTTGATATAATAAGTGCTGAGAAAGAATTCAATAAAATTTACCAGAAATTCCTAATAACAAATCAAAACATTGGAATCAAGTAAAATTACTCAAATGTGATAAAGACTAAATAGTAACAATAGCAAAAATCAACAAGAAAATACTAGTAATAAATATCATTCTAAATGGAAAAACTATTTCAATTAAAATGAGGAACTATATAGCTTATGGATTATTCTCTTCATTATTTAACATGGTCAGGGAAGTTTTCGTGAATGCAAAAACACAGGAAAATAACTGTGGCACATTCGGATAGAAGAAAAACTCTATCTTTGAGTTTATGATATATTTTATACTAGAAAACACATGAGACTCCAGTAAAATTACTGCAATTATGAGAATATGATAAGGTTGTTAGAAATAGAAGATATCTATAAAAAATGACGTTTTTCTCATTTTATTTAAAAATTCACTTACAATACTGAAAAATTAAATTGTTTTACTTAAGTGTAAATTTTAAAAAGGCAATATATCTATATGAAGAAAACTAATCTTATTAAAAAGACACAAAATCAGTCTAATCACAAAATTTTACATTATTTTGGGATAAGAAGACTTTCTATCACAAGTTTGTTAATGACTCTAAGTATTAAATTTTAATGCCATGCCAATTAGAGTTCTCCATTTTGGGAATAAGGATTAAGAAAATGATCATAAGGCTTATACATAAGAAAAAGAACCAAGAGAGAAAATATGCTAAAGTATGAGGAAAAAACAGGATGAGATTTGCCTTGTTAGGCATTAATATACCATAAAGCCATGGTAATTGTTGGTATGGTGTTAGATATGAATGGAAAAATAGTCTAATGGGGCACAAAATAGAGAAATCAAAATATATCCCAATTACATGTGAAACTTTAATATTTAATAAATAGTGCTGGCAGAACCAGCTATTCATATGAAAGAAAATAAAAGTAGATACCCATCTCAAGTCATAGTTTATCCTATGCCATATATAAAAATACATTCCAAGTGAATTAAAGAGTTAAATGCAGACAAATCTAGAAAACCACATAAAAAGTATAGGTGTTATTGATACCCTCTTAATTAAAATTGCAAAGCTAAAAATTATGTAGGAATATGAAGGCATATTTGAATACATGAAAATCCAAATTTTGTGATACAAAAAAACCACAATTGAAGTTAATTACCAAAGTCAGTATTTTGATATTCTATATCAGAAAACATGAATATTTTCAATATTCAAAGATTTCTTGTAAGTTGATAACAAGACAAACAAATAAAACATGAGAAAATACATAAATTATCAATTCAGAGAAAAGTTAATACTAGTGACCACTAAATATTAAATGATGTTTAAATTAATTCTCAAGGAAATAGAAATTAAAATCACATTTAGATAAAATTTAATGTGCACTGACAAGCAAAAATTAGAAAGAAATATAAAATGGATGATTAGTAGGTATGAAAGGAACATTGTATTTTCAGTTTTAACTTGAATATGTGAAAAAAGTTACAATCTTTATGAAGCAATGGATGATATTTATTAAAATTAGAACAACATAAATCTTTTGAGCCATCATCCTTACTCCTGGTGACCTTTCTCATAGGGGTTAAATGCCCAAGATGGAAGTGCTCATGAATAGGGATAATTCATAAGCATTATTTATAGTGGAAGGCAAAACAAAAAAAAATGGAAAGAAAGAAAACTGGAAATAAAGTGCATACTCACCAAAAAGGAAATAATTAATCAATTACAGCACATGCATACCATGAAGCACTATTCAGTCTTCAAAAAGAATGAATTAACTCTCCAGTTGACTTAAAGAACCTCCTGCACACAAAAAATATTTAAAAATTAAATAATCCGAGATCCCTGGGTGGCTCAGCAGCTGCAACATATTATAGTGGAACTTGCAAATTTCAGAGTCAAAGAGAAAATCCTGAAAGCAGCTTAGGACAAGATGTCCATAACCTACAAGGCAGAAACAAGGCTGGCAGCAGACCTGTCCACAGAGACCTGGCAGGCCAGAAAGGACTGGCATGACATATTCCATGTGCTAAATCGGAAAAATATGCAGCCAAGAATACTTTATTCAGCAAGACTGTCATTCAGAATGGAAGGAGAGATAAAAAGTTTCCAGGACACATAGAAACTAAAAGAATTTGTGATCTCTAAACTAGCCCTGCAAGAAATAGTCAAATGGATCTTTTAAGCAAAGTAACAAAGACCAGAAGGGAACAGACAATCTACAGAAACTGACTTTACAGGTAATACAATAGCACTAAATTCATACCTTTAAATAATTACTCTGAATGTAAATGGACTAAATGCTCCAATCAAAAGACACTGGGTATCAGATTGAACTAAAAAACAAGACCCATTGATATGCTATCTACAAGAGACTCATTTTGGACCCAAAGACAGCTCCAGATTGAAAGTGAAGGGGTGGAGAACCATTTATCATGTTAATAGACATCAAAAGAAAGCTGGGATAGCAATCCTTATTATCATACAAACTAGATTTTAAATCAATGACTGTAATAAGAGATGAGAAGGACACTATATTATAGTAAAGAGGCCTATCCAACAAGAAGATCTAACAATTGCAAATATTTATGCTCCTAACTTGGAAGCAGTCAATTATATAAAGCAATTAATAACAAAAACTTAAGGAAACTCATTGATAACAATACAACAATATCAAGGAATTTTAACACTCCACTCACAGCAACGGACAGATCATCTAAGCAGAAGAACAAGAAGGAAACAAAGGCTTTGAGTAACACACTGGACCAGATGGACTTCACAGATATATTCAGAGCATTTCATCCTAAAGCAACAGAATACACATTCTTCTAGACTGCACATGGAACATTCTCCAGAATGGGTCACATACGGGGCTCAAATCAGGGCTCAACTGGTACCAAAAGAGTGCAATTACTCCATGAATATTTTCAGACCACAATGCTTTAAAACTTAAACTCAGGGGTGCCTGGGTGGCTCAGTCATTAAGCGTCTGCCTTTGGATCAGTTCATGTTCCCAGGGTCCCGGTACCAAGACCCACACTGGCGTTCCTACTCAGCAGAAAGCCTGCTTCTCCCTTTTCCACTCCTCCTGCTTGTGTTCCCTCTCTTGCTGTCTCTCTGTCAAGTAAATAAATAAAATCTTAAAAAAAAAAAGCAAAACTTAAACTCAATCACAAAAGAAAATTTGAAGAAAAACAAGTACATGGAGGTTAAAGAGCATCCTACTGAAGAGTGAATGGGTTAACCAGATAATTGAAGAAGAATTTAAAAAATACATGGAAACAAATGAAAATAAAACCACAAAATTTCAGAAAATTTAGGATGCAGCAAAGGCAGTCCTAAGAGAAAAGTATATAGTTATAGAGGCCACTCTCAAGAAACAAGAAAAATCTCAGATACACAAGCTAGTCTTATACCTAAAGGGGCTGGGAAAAGAAGAGCAAATAAAACCTGTATACAGCAGGAAAAGAGAAATAATAAAGAGTAGAGCAGAAATCAATGATATAGAAATCAAAAGAACAGTAGAACAGATCAACAAAATGAGGAGCTTGTTCATTGAAAAAATAAGCTAGATAAACCCCATCTCAATAGATGCAGTAAAAATATTTGACAAAATAGAGCATTTTTTTTTACAAAACCTCTCTGCACTGTAGGGATAGAGGGAACATATCTAATCATAAAAAACATATATTAAAAATCCACAGCAAATATTACCCTCAATGGGGAAAAGAACTGAGAGTTTTTCCCCTAAGCTCAGGAACACGACAGGGATATTCACTCTCACCACTCTTGTTAAACATAGAACTAGATGTTCTAGCTTCAGTGATCAAGGAACAAAAGAAATAAAAGGCATCCAAATCAGTAAAGAAGTCAAACTTTCACCCTTTGCAGATGACATGATACTCTATGTCAACAACTTGTAAGACTCCACCCCCCAAATTGCTAGAACTCATATAGCAGTTCAGCAAACTGGCAGGATATAAAAATCAATGCACAGAAATCAGTTGTATTTCTATACACTAAGAATGAGACAGAAGAAAGAGAAATCAAGGAGTGGATCCCATTCGCAGTTGCACCAAAACCATAAGATACCTAGGAATAAACCTAACCAAAGAGGTAAATGTACTTTGAAAACTACACAACACCTATGAAAGTAATTGAGGAAGACACAAAAAAATGGAAAAATATCCCATGCTCATGGATTGGAAGAACAAATATTGTTAAAATGTTTATATTACCTAAAGCAATCTACACATTTAAAGCCAGAGCAGCAATGTTTATATGGAACAAACTAGACTTTAAAACAAAAACTGTAACAAGAGATAAAGGGCACTATATAGTCATAAAGGGGAAAATCCAACAATATTTATGCCTCCAACATGGGAGCACTCAAATATATAAGAATTAAAAATAAATATAAAGGAACTCATTGATAATAATAATAGTGTGGGACTTTAACACACCTCTTATATCAATAGACAGATCATCTAAACAGAAAATAAAAAAAGAAACAATGGCTTTGAATGGCACATTGGAACAGATAAATTTAACAGATATATTCAGAACTCAATTCTAAAAGAGTAGAATACAAATTCTTTTCAAGTGCACATGGAACATTCTCAAGAATAGATCAATTAGATCACAAATCAGGCCTCAAGAAATAAAAAAATTGAAATCATATCATACACATTTTCTGCCCACAATGCTATGAAATTTGGAGTTGATCAAAATATAAAATTTGAAAAGATCACAAATACATGGAGGCTAAACAACATGCTACTAAACAATGAATGGTTCAACCAGGAAATCAAATAAGAAATAAAAAATAGTACATGGAAACAAGTGAAAACATAACAGTCCAAAACCTTTGGGATGCAGCAAAAGCAGTCCTAAGAGGGAAGTATATAGAAATACAGGACTATTCCAAGAAGCAAGAAAAGTCTAAATAAACAACCTAACCTATTACACCCAAAGGAGCTAGAGAAAGTACAACAAATGAAGACTAATCCAGCAGAAGGAAGAAAATAGTAAAGGTTAGAACCATAATAAATAATATAAAAACAAACAAACAAAAACCCCAAAACCAAACCAAAACAAACCAAACCAAAACAAACAAACAAACAAAAAACAATGAATATACCAATGAAATCAGGAATTGGTTCTTTGAAAAAAATAAATAAGATTGATAAACCTCTAGCCAGGTTTATTTAAAAAAGAGAAAGAGAGATAGATGGATAGAGAGAGGACCCAAATAAATAAAATCACAAATGAGAAGAAGAAAAACAACAGTCACTACAGAAATACAATTATAAGAGAATACTATGAAAAAGTATATGCCAACAAATTGGACAACCTGGAAGAAATGAATAAACTCCTAGAAACATATAAACGATGAAAACAGAAACAGGAGAAATAGAAAACTTGAACACCAAAAACCAGTAAAGAAATTGAATCAGTAATCAAAAAACTCCCAAAAAACAAAAGTCTAGGACCAGATAGCTTCACAGGCAAATTCCAATAAACATTTAAAGAAGAGTTAATACCTATTTTTCTCAAAATACTCCAAAAAATATAAGAGGAAGGAAAACTCTCAAAATCATTCTATGAGACCAGCATTACCCCAATACCAAAACCAGAGATAGTCTCCACTAAAAAAGAGAACTAAGGCCAATATCGCTGAAGAACATTAATCCAATAATTCTCAATAAAATTGTAACAAACTGAATCCAACAATACATTTAAAAAAGTCATTCACCAATCAAGTGATATTTATTCCTAGGTTGCAATATGCACAAATCAATGTGATACACCACATTAATAAAAGAAAGGATAAAAACCATACAATTATTTCAATAGATGCAGAAAAGTTATCTGAAAAGTACAACATCCATTCATGATAAAAACCCTCAACATAGTAGGTTTAGAGGAACATACCTCATCATAATCAAGAAGATTTATGAAAAACTCTCAGCTAACATCATTTTCAGTGGAAAAAACTGAGAGCTTTTCTCGTATGGTCAGGAACAAAACAAGGATGTCCACTGTTATTTAAGATAGTACTAGAAGTCCTAACTACAGGAATCAGACAATAAAAAGAAATAAAAGACATCCAAATCAGCAAGGAAGAAGTAAAACTTTCACTATTTGCAGACCACAGGATACTCTATATGGAAAACCTAGAAGACCCCACCTAAAAATTGCTAAAACTGATCCATGAATTTAGTAAAGTCACAGGACACAAAATTCATATAAAGAAATTTGTTGCATTCCTATACATGAATAATGACACAGCAAAAGGAAAAATTAAGGAATCAATCCCATTTACAATTGCACCAACAATCACAAGACACCTAAAAATAAACCTAACCAAAAAACTGAAAGACCTGTACTCTGAAAACTATAAAACAACTAATAAAAGAAACTGAATAGAAGTTGAAAGATGTTTTATGCTCATGGATTAAAAGAACAAATATTGTTAAAATGTCTATAGTACCCAAAGTAATCTACACATATAATGTAATCACTATCAAAATACCAATAACAGTTTTCACAGAAATAGAACAAACAATCCTAAAAATTGTATGGAACCACAATACACCTTTAATAGCCAAAACAATCATAAAAAAGGAGATCAAAGCTGAAGACATCATAATCATAATTTCAAGTTGTGTTATAAAGCTGTAGTGATCAAAACAGTATAGTACTGGCAGAAAAATAGACACATAGTCCAGTAGAACAGAATAGGAAACTCAGAAATGAACTCACAACTACATGGTCAATTAATCTTTGACAAAGCAGGAAAGAATATCCAATGGAAAAAAGATAGTCTCTTCAACAAGTATTGGGAAAATAGTATAGTAACATGCAAATAATGACACTTTCTTACACTATATACAAAAATAAATTCAAAGAAGTGAAAGACCTAAATGTGAGACCTGAAACCATAAAAATACTAGAGAAGAACACAGGCAATAATCTCTTTGCTATTGGCCACAGCAACTTCTTTCTAGAAATAGTATGCTGAGGCAAAGGAAACAAAAAGAAAAATAAACTATTGAGAATTCATCAAAATAAAAAGCTTCTTGCACAACAAAGGAAATAATTAGCAAAACTAAAAGGCAGCTTACAGAATAGGAAAATATATTTTCAAATGACATATCTTAAAAGGGTAGTAGCCAAAAAGAATGTGTAAAATTCAACACCAACACATTTGAATGCTCAACATCACTCAAGATCAGGGAAATACAAATCAAAGCTGCAATGAGATATCACCTCACTCCGGCCAAAATGGCTAAAATCAACAACACAAAAAACAACAGGTATTGGTGAGGATTTGGACAAAGAGGAACCCTCTTGGACTGTTGGTGGAAATGCAAACTAGTGCATAATTCTGGAAAACAGGATGGAGTTTCCTCAAAAAGTTAAAAATGGAAATACCCTACAATCGGCAACTGCACCAGTAGGTATTCACCCAAAAAATAAAAAAATACTCATTCTAAGAGATACATAAACTCCAATGTTCATAGCAGCATTATCTACAATAGCCAAAATACAGAAACAGCCATATCCATTGAATAATGAATGGATAAAGAAGAAGTGGTATGTATATATACACAATGGAATATTACTTGGCCATAAAAAGAATGAAATTTTGCCATTTACAACAGCATGGATGGACTAAGAGCATCACACTAATACCATATGATGTCACTCATATGTGGAATTTACAACACAAATGAGTAAAGATTGGAGAAAGAAAGACAGACATTAAAAACAGACAAGTTCTTAACTACAGACTATAGAACAAACTAATAAACTGATGGTACCAGAAGAGAGGCAGATGGGAAGATGGGTGAAATAGGTGATGGGATTAAGAAAGGCACTTGTGATGAGTACCAGGCAATGTATGTAAGTGCCAAATCACTATATTTTACACCTGCAACTGATATTACACTGTACGTTACTTAACTGGAATTTAATTAAAAACTTCATAAAAAGAAAGGCGCCTGGGTGGCTCAGTGGGTTAAGCCTCTGCCTTCGGCTCAGGTCGTGATCTCAGGGTCCTGGGATCAAGTCCCACATGGGGCTCTCTGCTCAGTGGGGAGCCTGCTTCCTCCTCTCTCTCTGCCTGCCTCTCTGCCTACTTGTGATCTCTCTCTATATATCAAATAAATAAAATATTTTTAAAAACTTCATAAAATATGCTGAAACAGCTAAGAGAAGAGAAAGAACTAAGGAAAATCAGGAAAAGGAACATGATACGTGAACAAAATGAAAATAATAACACACATAGGAATTATAAAAAGAAATTAAACAAATTTTGGAGCGGAATAAGGCAATAAGTGAATTGAAAATTCATTATAAGTGTTCAACAGTAGATTTGAAGAGACATAAGAAAGAATCAGCAGGCTCAAAGACAGGATAATTGAAATTACTGAGTCTGAACCATGAGCGACTATAGACCCTGAGAAACAATCTGGGGGTTTCAGAGGGGAGGAGGGAGGAGGGTGGGGGGTAACAGGGTATTGGATATTGGGGAGAGCATGTGCTGTGATGAGCACTGGGTGCTATACTTAACTAATGAATCATTGAACACTGCATCAAGGACTAAATATGTACTATGAAGGGGATAACTGAACATAAATAAATACATAAAAACATAAATACATAAATACTTGAATGAAAGAATAAATAAATAAAATTAAATAATAATAAAAAAGAAATTACTGAGTCTAAGATCCAGAGGGGAAAAAAAGAATTATGAGACATCATTGTGTGTAATAATATATGAATTACCGAATTCCCTGATAAAGAAGTGACTTTTTAAGGAACAATGGCCAGAACCTTCCCAAATTTGATGAACCATGTGAACCTATAAATCCTAGAAGCTCAACAACACTAAGAAGCATAAATCCAAAGAGAACTGTATCAAGACCCATTATAATCAAGGCATTATAATCAAACTATCAAAGCTAAAGACAAATATAGAATATTGAAAGCAGCAAAAGAGAAGTAATGATAAGATTATCAGTCAATTTTTCATCAGAAACCTCAGAGGCCAGGGACACCTGGGTGGTTCAGTCCGTTAAGCATCTGCATTGAATGCAGAGCCTGCTTCAGATTCTTTGTCCTTCCCCCATTCTTTCTCTCTCTCTTTCAAAAAAAAAAAATGAAAACAGAAAGAAAGAAATCTCAGAGGCCAGAAGACAATGGGATGATATATTTAAACTGCTAAATGCAGAATGATACAGTCACTTTAGAAGAAAGTCTAACAGTTTCTTATGAAATGAAACAAACTCTTATCAATATCATCTAGCAATAATACTCCTTGGTATTTACCCAAAGGACTCAGAACTTATGTCCACACAAAAACCCGCATAAGAATGTTTTTAGCAGTTTGGTTCACAGTTTTCAAAACGTGGAAGCAACCAAGATATCCTTCAGTAGGTAAGTGAATAAATAAATTGTATATCCAGATAATAGAATTTTATTCAGTGCTGAAAAGAAATGATCTATTAAGCCATGAAAAGGCATGGAGTAAAGTTAAAAACATGTTACTAAGGTAAAGAAAACAGTTTGTAATGCCTACATACTGTATATTTCAATTACATGACATTCTGAAAAAGACAAAACTGTGGAGACAGTAAAAAGTTCAGGTATTTCTGAGCATTAGGAGGATGGGAAGGATAAATAAAAATTACTAAGAAACTATTCTAAAGGTAGCAGTTGTTTTAATTTACATTATTTTATAAAACTAAGAATAAATTCATAGAGATTTGATTTCCAATTTACTACTGATATTATAATTTAAAATACATTAAAGCAGAGATAAAGCAAAAATGGTCATTTATTGTCATTTGTTAAAAATTTATTCCAACTTTTTTATAACACTTCATTGTTAATATAAGTGGACATAAAACAAATCAAAATATACTTACCAAATTTTTTTCAACTACAACATGCATTTCTATATACTGAGAGAACTCCAAAAGTGGCTGAAAAAAATCCACAAATTTTACATCAAAATTGAAATATTATTTAAATATGTTAATATATATCATTACTTCATGAATTCGCGTTGCAAAATACAATTTTATATATAAAAAAGAATTAAATAACTTAAGCAAAACTTGCTATCATTGAATCATTTTCAGAAATTTTACATTTGCCACTTCTTTTGCACTTGATCAAATATTTAATTTACTCAAAAAAAAAAAAAAACAACAAACCAAAAAACTTTCCTTTACTTCCATTGTCCATATTCTCATTGGTGCTGGGCTATTCATATTATTTCCTCTAAAGAAACTTTTCCATTGACTTTACATTACAAGATGTGTGTCTTTAATCAGCTTAAAAATTATATTAAACTGTAGTATGTGGCCCTATAGATTTTTTCTATCCCCCCAAATCTCTGAGTCTAGAAGAGTGGGATTTGATTTGAAAAATAAAGTTAATTTTTGTATAATTTACCTCAGAAAAATGTCAATGAATTAAATTTTTATAGGCCTCCTCAATATCTATTTTATTTTATTTTTTCAGTGAACCAAGATTCATGGCTTATGCAACACACCCAGTGCTCTATGCAATATGCACCCTCCTTAATACCCACCACCTGTTCCTCAAAAAGTTGAAAATAGAGCTACCTACAACCCAGCAATTACACTACTGGGTATTTACCCCAAAGATAAACATGTAGTGACAAGAAGAGCCATATGTACCCCTATGTTCATAGCAGTGATGTGCACAATCGCCAAACTATGGAAAGAGCCAAGACGCCCTTCAACAGACGAATGGATAAGAAGATGTGGCCCCTATATACAATGGAATAGTATTACTCAGCCATCAGAAAGGATGAATACCCAACTTTTGTATCAACATGGACAGGTCTGGAGGAGATTATGCTGGGTGAAACAAGTCAAGCAGAGAAAGTCAATTATCATATGGTTTCACTTACTTGTGTAACATAAGGAATAAAATAGAGGACTCTAGGAGAAGGAAAGGAAAAGTGAATTGGGGTAAATCAGAGGGAGAGATGTACCATGAGAGACTGTGGACTCTGAGAATCAAACTAAGGGTTATGGAGGGGAGAAGGGAGGCGGCATGGGTGAGCCTGGTGGTGGGTATTAAGGAGGGCATGTATTGCATGGAGCACTGGGTGTTATGCATGAGCCATGCGTCTTGGATCGCTGAAAAAAAAAATAAATAAAACAATGCTGGTGATTCTCCTCAGGACTCTAGATACGTATCTTCAATATTTATGTGAATTGTATTTGTGTTCAATATTTGACATAATAAATATGGAGAAAGGAGTGCATCTGCAGACAATAAAGATCTAGATCACAAGAAAAAAATGCTACTAACAGTGGAAAATGCCAGCCTGGAGTTCTAAAAAATTGAATGACTAGTTTCAAGGCTTACAATAGAAGTCATGATGTTTCTGGCACATCTATCTATCTATCTATCTATCTATCTATCTATCTATCTATCTATCTATCTGTAATGTATATTAATGTAAATAATTTGTACATTAGAAAAGTACATTGTTCATATCACTGCATAGTAATATATTTTACGCAATCACCTACCTCTATGCTTTGTATTTTATAGGACATCTCTCTTGACTCAATATCCTTCTCAGTATATAAAGAAACACCTTTATTCTTATGTTTTACTTGATAAATCACATGTTCAAAACCAATTGAAGGTTCCAAGGGCTCGATACCATAACTTACATTTTCAAACTGTAGTAAGCCCCTACATATTTCAAAAAAATAAGTAAATAAATAGGATAATGTATTTTAAAAGTCAACATGATAAGTTAGAAAATGACACAGAATGAGTTTTCTTTAATAGTTTGTAGATTATTTTAAGTCTTAGTCTTAGATGGTAATACAGGAAAAAGTTACTGAATATCCACAAACTTACTGAGTAGCACAGAATAGTAACATTATTGGTATTCACTTAGCAATTAATAATTTATAGTCCACAAATATATGAAAAATCTTATTTCGAGATTGAGTAGGAGACATTACAAGAATTTTCATACTCTGCTTTTCCACTGAGAGTTTCCCACAATAAATCATGCCTCACTTTTGAACTCCTGAATATAATTTTAAGAATTTAAAAAATTTTAAAACACTATTCTACTTTGTAATCATAAAATGATATAACCTGAGTCCAGTACATGTGCTAGCGATCACCATAGAATCTGGATAACCTTCAATATACCCTTGGTAGTAGCAAAAATTCTGAAAAAGATAAAATGCAAAAAGATAAAGATAAAATACATGAACCTCTATTAGAATAAGTCATTAAAATAATTCATGTTAAAAGAACTATTTTCAAATATTTAAAACATATATGTTTATTTGTGTGTATGTGTCAAATACTCATTCTTTCATAATTTTTAAGATTATTAAATGAGCATTTGGCTCAATTTTCAAAAAATTTCCCTGCAGGGTCCAAAGAATTAAGTATGTACTGATTTTGAAAACTTCAAAATTGCTCCCAAGTTTGCTATTTTCAAAGGGTAAACATAAAATGTTAACTCTTGGTATTCGGAGAATTAAAACCTTTAAGTATTAAAAAAGAAAAAAAAAGGAATTAAGTAACTTTTCATATTTTTTCCTGTTAAAAATTTAACAAGACATTCGCAGTCATTAGGATCAAAGTGAAAATCATTAAAAACCTTTTCCCCACACTCTCTTGACTTAATTTTGCAAGATTGGGGTTAAAAAAAATAATCCAAAGGAGAATTTTTTCTTTTCAGATTTACTCGAGTGTAATGGCAGAGTAGCTTGCATCAACTGTCTCACTGATAACAAATATAAACTCCAAAAAAATAATTTTTAAATGATCACTTACAAAGGCAGAAAAGTAAAGCAGGGGTCAGGGAATCCAAACTAGAAAGAAGAAAACTGCATTTTCTGAGATTTGCGTTTGTAATGGTTTTCACCCGAGGATACTACACAAGGCAGGGCAGCATAAAGTAGCTAATGTTCCAACAACAACAACAACAACAACAACAACAAAATTACTAAGTGTCTAGAAATTGAGATGCGATATTCAGGAAAGGAGGAGGCACAAAGTGAGGCCTTAAAAATGGGTGCTATTAACTCAGGTGTAGGTTCTTACATCTAAACTGAGACTATATGAAAGAAATCTCAAGTAGTTAAGCAGAAACTAAGGCCAGAAAACCTAGAAGAACTATGGAGAGATTTTTGGCTGTCTCCAAACACAAGAGAGTAGAATTTAGAAACTGGTTCCAATCAAGTTAATTGTCTGCAATAACAAGAATAAAAGCTGTCACAAGGTCCAGTGAATCACTGAATATGGCCAGTATATGATTTTAAAATACTGTATATATGAATAAAAGAAAAATGTGGACCATAGTCAAGAGAAAAATCCAAAAGAGAACTGATCTTGAAATAACTCAGGATTTTGGAATTAGTAAAGAAAAAGGGGCCTTAAAAAAGATATTAAAAATGTGATCAAGAATATAAAGGAAAATTTGAGCACAATAAGGAAATTCAGCAGAGAAATAAAGTTTATAAAAAATAAACCAATCTCATTGGTGATAATAAATAGCCCAGAAAGCCAGCCCACTGCAAGTCAGACTCCATAGGAAGTCATATCGCTATCTCCGGTAAAAATCCAGAAAACTAAACAATAACTTATATAAGTTACTCTCAAATAACCAAGACTTGATTAAAAACTGTCAGCTTACCTAAATTTTGTCTCTCCTTACAACTTAGAGCTAAGCAGAGAAAGTCAAATATGTACTCCTAAACATAAAACATAAGATGCTTCACCACTTCTAGTTAGCCTACCTACAGCTTTCTCATGCCAACAACCTCCAATCAGGGCATTCCTGAAGCTTTCCCTTTTTTAATGATTTCTAATTTCATGCTATTGTTATCAGGAAGATATAACATTTGTAAATATATATGCAGCAAATAACAGAACACCAAATTGCACAAAACAAAATAAAAAAGGTAAAAATGTAAGGAGACATAGATAATTCAATAATTATAGTTGGAGATTTCTTTTCTTCTTCTATCTCACTTTCAGTAAGGGATAGAACAAATAGGCATAAGATCAACAAGAAAATATAAAGTTTTAAGACACCATAAACCAATGAAACCTAACAGACATCTGTAAAACACTCCACCGAACAACAGAATATACCTTTCTTCTTATGTACACATAGAACATTTTCTAGGATAGATCATATGCCAGGCCATAAAAGAAGCCTCAATTAATTTAAAAGTATACAAATAATAAAAGTATTTTTTCTGATAACAATAGCATGAAATTAGAAATCATTTACACAAAAATCTGGAAAAACTAAAAAATATGTGGAAATTAAAGATCACATCCTAAACACCCTATATGGGTCAAAGGAGAAATAACCATGAACCTAGGAAATACTTTAAAATAAACTAAAATGAAGACATACCATACTAAAGAGTATGATAAATAGCTAAATTAGAGATAAATTTATATGTAAGAAAATCTTAAATTAATATCCTAATGATTCACCTAGGACACAGGAAAAAAGAAACTAAACCTAAATCAAACAGAAGAAAGGAAATAATAAAGATTAGAATGAAATAAAATGAATAAGAATAGATAAAAAATAAATCAATAAAACCAAAAGGTGACTCTTTAAAAAGGTAAACAAAAATGACAAATCTTTACAACAGCCTGTGTTTGATACAGAAACTTACTTCTCAGCAAATAAAGTACATCAATGGGTTTATGTGCTTGAAATTAACATATACTTTACCATATAACTCTATCAGTTGAAAAAAGCTAGATACACTAGGTTACTAGTCATTTACCATGCCAGTTAGTACTCTGAAAGGCTGGGATTATGTTTGAACCAGAGATCAATATATGGTATGGTTTCCTGATAGCCAGAATATGTGGTTTCAGGAATTAGTGTTGAAGTGGGAATGTCTCCTGTCACCATTGTACCTAATCTTCTTATAGAATTTTTGCTTTCCATCTCAGTAACTTTTAGCTCCAAGTCCTTAGTAGGGAATTTCTCCCGCAAGGGACATAATAACAGTTCCACTAATTTGGAAGATGGAAACTTCCTTATGTTGAGATTCTTACATAACTAAACAAAGGCTAATGTAGTGGCTGGAGTGACTGACTCTGAATATTAAAGGGAAATTGGTTGCTTTTACCAATAAAAGCAAGAAAGGCTAGCAACCAAAAGAAAGTATGATTAAAGATGCAGACCCTTTGGGAATAAAATTTTACTCTATTCTGCTTGCTAAGTATCCTTAACAAGCGGGGGTTCTGGGTGAAAGCAATGGGAACAAGGAATAGGTAGTAAGGGGAAAGAAAGCCATAGATAGCAACCATGACTTAATACAGAAATGAAGAAAATAGTGACTTTGCATATTTTCTTTTTGTTTCTTACATGTATACATATGCATTTACTTGTATATGCTAACCTTTTTCTTTTTTCTTCTTCCTATTATTAGTTTACCTGCAAGTTGTTGGAAGTTAACTTCACAATTCAGTCACCAGTTAACATAGTATAAATTAATGGACACAATGTCTCTTGTGATTGTGTGTCTCCTCAATTGAGGGGAAGCATGGGAATTTCTCCACTTGTAAAAAGGATAGCTGAATCTTCTTAAATAAAAATATAGGATAGTTATGCTATTTTATCAGAGTTCAAATGTGTGCAAATGAAAGCTGAATAGTCAAAGTTGTAGACTTTATCAATTATTGATATCTTGGCACTCAGCTCCTAATAAATCTTTTATCTGTTTTGTGAAAATGAATCTGGGCCCCTAACTTATTTTCTCCTTTGCCAAGTGGATCTGAAGTTTTGCCAGTAGAGGTTGTAGGAGAGCATGTTTCCTGGTTCCAGTATGCTAGTTGGAAGGCTCCTTCATGTAAGTGTCCTGCTCATTGCACCACCAGGATCCCTCAGTGCTTGGTGATTCTCCAGTACCTAAATCCTTTAGTGTATCACGGTCACGAGCACCCATCAGCCAGTAGGTTCCTCCCATAATTCAAATCTCTCTCCTTTTGCAGCAGGTAACTTTGTGAGATACCTCTTTGTTAACAGCTTTCCTGACTACCCTAAACAGATTTCTGGGAAGTTCCAAAGAGAACTTCTATGGGTATGGTACAGCACCATTGTGACTTCCTGCTATTCGGAGATCCACAGCTCTGCCCCTTCTAATAAGGTTTGGATCTCAACACTGGGATAACAAGGTTGTCTTCCTCATTCCAGTCCTAGGGTTGCTGGCTGTTTCTTGTATCTGGTATTCCTATGTTTTTTAGAGTTCTCTTCTTATTTTTTATTCTAGTCCCTGTTACAGCTAATAATTCTCTACATTACACTTTCCCTGTTCAAGTTACTGTATGGTTTCTTTACATTAATTAAACCTAAACTAAAAGAGTATCTTGTTTTATTTTTTTAAATATTTCATTGGCATACCATCATAATGGATTACTTTTTATTTTTTTTTTATTGTGGACCCATGTAGACTTTCATTTGTATGAATCATACTTTATAAGATCAAGATAAAATACCTGGATTTTCACACCAGCTTTTGTCTACTTCCTTCTAAACATGGTTTCTATTATTTGGATTGATAACATTTCTAATTCTTTGGAATTCTTTGGAATAATCAGATCAGCATTACAAATAATAGGAAAGGTTATAAATCAATAAGAAAAAAATCATTTTTAAGTAAGCATTAAGACAAAATTTTCATGGAGGAGACAAAAAGTTCATTATTATTTTTATTAATCAATTTCCTTCTTGGTTTTTCCTGTTCTTATCACTGTCATTTCTTGCACTGTTTTCCTCTATTATATCTTGTTCAGTGTTTTCTTTCCACTGAAAAGAATATGTATACTGTTGCTACTGTGTGTTAGTTTGTGTTAGATTTGTTGAGTTTCTTTCTACTTCACCTATCAGTCATTGAGAAAAGAATATTTAAATCTTCAATTATCTTAATAATTTATCTATTTCTCCTTTCATTTCCGTCAGTTTCTGCCTGATGTAATGTGAGGTCTGTTTTTGTATGTATACACATTTTGAACTGTTATGCTATCCTGGTGATTTTGCCTTTTAATCATGATGAACATTTATTTGTTCTAGAGAGATTGTAAAGTCCATGAAAATGATGAATGGCTTATACTTGTAAGCTCTAGGCACTGGTAATGAATTCTTTCTATGTCTAACTGGCTGATTTGCTCTAAAACAAGTTTGTATTTACCAAGATAATATGACGTTGAGGGATAAAAATCATTTGTAGACTTCATTAAAAGCAAATTTACCTACTTTTAATCTAATTTAATAAACTTTCCTGATTTTTCCTGCACTGGAAATAGGCTTGCAGCTTTGGCAAATGTAAGTTCTCTATACAGAACCATAAATTTGAAGACAACATTAACAACATACTTCATTCAAGTTATCGATAAAGCATTCTTTGCTTTGTTTTTAAATTATACATTTCTTTCTCATGATTACCTCCTGGGAAGTAGGAAGCAGAGTTAGGTGTTAGGTAGAGCAGAAGTACATAGAATTCAGGTATGGGATATTGTAGCCCCTGTGTATCTCTTTGTCTCACTGGTGCTAACTCTGCCTCTCTCTCTCACACACAAAAGAACAGCATTTCAGATATGAGTGATTCCCGCAATTCTATGCATAGTTCTTGATTATTTTTACAACAAATTATAGACATTATTAAATGAAGCTCCAAGTATTCCAAATACATAGAAATTTAATATATTCTTAAATGCACATGAAATTCTATGTGTATTTACTTGGTCCTTGAACATATATATTAGACAAGTCTTTGGATTTTCCTTTTTTTCCCAGATTTACCTTTCCTGATTCAAATCATTTCTTTTTTTTGCTTTAAGTATTTCATGATATTTTCAACCCTATTGCTACATGTACTTAAGCATATACATGTACATCACTGTGAAATAGTAGCTTAAAGACCACAATCGTTTTTGGTTTGGTTAACCATCTACGTAATAAGGCTAACTTGAGACACATTTTAAGCAGAAAGTTAGCGGTCCCCAGAAAAAGAAAGATAAGACATAGCTTTTCTGACACAAGAGAAGTCATTTTAGGCCCCAAGTTCTTTTCTGTGATCTATGTTCTACCAGCACTATTTGCCCAAGGACAGTTCTTGCAAAGCTTCCTAGGAGGTATCAGAATTACAAAGAAATGCAAAAACCTCAGTAGTTAAGGATTTTAGGGAACAAAGGGAATGGCAAAAACTAAGTCTCTACCAGGCCAGGAAATAGCCTAACCATATCAGAGACAATAAATCTGTAGTAAAACTCCCAGAGCTGTTTCAAAAATAAGCAAGACCCTGCATTCTCTACCCAAGATAAGAGCCCAAGATCCCATCTAGTTTATACGCTCTAAGCATGCCCATTACCCCTACTCCTTGTCCAAAACTTGCCTCTGTACCATTATAATGCTAAAATCTCCACCCTATCAGGAGCACAAGCTTCATTAACAAGCATAAAATGTGTGTATAGGCATGTTTCCTAAGGACACCTGAATAATTTCATGCCTACCTTTACATGCAATGACAATGCTCCCTTTTCTGAATATTCATCCAAAACACTAAATAAAAAGAACCTGCTCATTCTTGCTTAGGCTTTGGAGCTATTCCTATTCCCTATGATCTTATTTGTTGCAAAAAGTTTCCTTTATGTGACAACCCCCTGGTATAGTCTCTATCTGTAACTCGTCAAGGAGCTAACTCACACTAGTTTAGTTACAGCATCATCAAAAGTAATGCTTAACTTCATTTTTAAAACAAAACATAAGTCCAACCCTTTGTGTTCTAACAGTCCAAACCTAAGTAAAGTGATCACAGAAACACATAATAAAGACAAAACAGACAGTAAAATTCATACCTGAAGGTGTTGTTCAAGAGGTTTCATACTTCCTGTGCCATTATAACCATAAACTCTAAAATTATGAGGTAAAAAAGCTCTGTAAAATAAAGATAAAAAGTATTTAATGGGGAATTTGTTTTCTAAGCTTCTATTTTGAAAAGACGTTTATTTTATCCTATTTATTATAGACAGGTAGATAGGATCGGGGAGAAATAGAGTCCTGAATAAATACATGGACTTCATTCTAATTTTATTAAAAAATCCTGGTGTCTAGACCTCTCCTCCCTCACTTTACCATCACACTGTCCTCTAGGCTGTTTTTTTAAATATAATCAGCAAGGCATGCCTGGGTGGCTCAGTTCGTTAAACATCTGCCTTTGGCTCCGGTCATGATCCCAGGGTCCTGGGTTTGAAACCTGAGTTGGGCTCCCTGCTCAGCAAAGAGTCTGCTTCTCCCTCTGTCCCTCCCCCTCCTTGTGATCTAGTGCACTCTCTCTCTCTCAAATAAATAAAATCTAAAAAAAAAAAAGAAATAGACAGGTTTTGCCTCAGAGTATTTGTACTGGTTGTTGCCCCTTCCTGGGATGTTCTTCAGCATAGTTCATTGTCTCATTTACTTCAAGTCTTATATATTGACTCCTCAATGAGGCTTATCTTGTCAAGTTTATTTTAAAAATGCACCTTTCCTAATTATCAAAACAGGATTTTCAAACAATACTTCTAATTTTGCTATTTTTGCTTAAGAATTTATCAACTTCTAACATTCTTCCTAATCCATTCATTTGTGAAATTGATATAGGAAAGAGATTAAAGTTCAAAGTTGACAGTCAAGAAAGAATTCTTGAGACATCTTTGGTGCAAAAAAATGGTTTTGTTAAAGCACAAGGAGGGGACCTATGGACAGAGAGAGCTGCACCAGGATCATGAGTCATCGTCAATTATATACTTTCAAGTTGGGAAGGAGTTAGGGATAGTGTAAGTCTCTAAGAAATTTTGGAAGAAAGGTTTCCAGGACCTTAAGGCGCTAGCTGTTAGGAAAAGTTCATTTATGACTGTGTAATAAAACCTTAGTCATGAGACCCCTCAGATGTATGTCAGTGGGTCATATGCTTGTGGAATGACTACCAACATACATCTTTAGGGGTAGAGATAAAGGAAGTTTCTGAAGGAATTTTTATATGTTAAAGTAGACTTACACAATCCTGGGGGTCAGGCTAAGATTGCCTTTTGCCCTTAACAAAGTTTTAACATCAAGGCAGCAGAATTTCTAGAGAAATGTCACTCTGCCTATTTCTAGGACTTGTCAGTAGGCTGCATGTAGGTAAGGAAATTGAATTTTTCCTTTGCCTTTGTTTCCCACACTAATATCATTATTAGTTTCATTTGATAACAATATAAACAGAGATTCTTGCCCATTTTTGTCTACTACTGCATCTCAAGTACTTAGAAGAATATTAGTAAAATAGCAAATGGTCAATATATGTTGAACTAATATGACAAGAATTCAACAGATTAGATGGAGAACTCACATTACAATATATTATTTGTAAATATGGGAAGAATATGCTAAAATGGCTTTATAAAAAGAAAGGTAAATATAGATATCTCATTTCATTTCTCTAGTAAGCATAATATAAAAATTTGTGACTACCACAGCAGTCTAGATTTGTTGAAGCAAAAGGTCAAAGAGCCAAACATTGGTAAGAAGAGCAAGGTTGTTTTGCATTTTTTTCATACCAAAAAATAATACAACCCATGCTGGGGCGGGGCTCCAGGAAACACACAGATTCTGAGTTGAAGGTCTATAAAGAGATTTAGCTGGTGATACGCAGGCAGGGTTTTTTGGAAAAGAAAGAAAAAGTCAAATGTCTGTGTTTGGGCAAGAAACCTGCAGGGATGTCTAGAAACAGGCTGAATCACTGGTGTCACGTACTGCTAGAGAGAAAGTAATGAATGTTTGAGGTATATAAAATACATAGCTTCTCTCCCTGTAAAATATTTTGCCAATGTTGGAAATTGTGCAGGGCTAAACTTAAATTCTCTGAAAATAAGAGAAAATAATTTTATTCGAAACTGATAATACAGAATCAATAAGCTCTATCTAATGCAAGCATGATAAAAGCAAAGAAAAATTACATCCGATTTGCTTAAAAGACTAATGAAAACCAAAATAAAATCTTCAAATTATTAAGAGGAAAAAGAAAAACAAAAGATGTTACCTTCAAAGAATCAGCAACAAGACTGACAACTACTTTGTCTATAATGATTCACAGACCTGTACCCCTGGGGCAAAGAATAAAAAAAAATATGAAGAAAGTCAGAAGATAATATAATGACAATTTCAAAAGGTTCAAGTCATTTTAAAAATTTTAAAAATGTCATCCTAGAATTTATTCCCAGAAAAAAATATTTAAGAGGAGAGTTAGGTAAAAATTTAACAATGAATACACACCAATACAATTAAAAACCAGCAGACTTGCAACAGAAATATAGATAATTCCAGAGGAATATATAAATTAATTACATATAGAAACAGAAATGGGGGAAGAAATAGAAAGCATATACAAAATACAGATTCATTAAAATGAAGACAATAAAAAAGAATATAAAAGGCACAAAAGAAAAGTAATAAAATGATTTCAAAAATTATATGGAAAATCAAAGGGTCAAGAAAAGCAAGGACATCTTAAAACTGTTGAACAACACTGGGCATCAAGAACTATTATAAATTAGTACAGTATGTAATTAGTACAGTATGGTATTTGTATAGATCAAAAGGATGCAAGAATAAATATATAAACTAGCAAAAGAGAAAAAAGTGTCCAGAGTCATTCAATTTATGACATTGATTACATTACAGTGCAGTGAAGAAATGTTGTGTTTTCTTCCCAATGGTCTTAGCTAAATCCATACAATACTAATATGAAAAAATAATTAAATCTTCAGTCATAATATCAATTCTGGATAAATCTTAGAGCTAACTGTGAAAGTGAAAACAATAAAAACCATTAGAAGAAAATAGTAGCTTTGATGGATGTCCATATGCAGACAATCATTTCTTTTAAATTATGAAAAGAATAATACTACAAAGTAAAAAATGATCTCTTGTACTGCCTTTAAAGAAAGAAGGTGGGAGGAGGAGCAAGATGGCGGAGGAGTAGGAGACCAATTATCATCAGGTCCCAGGAGTTCAGCCAGATAGTTATCAAACCATTCTGAACACCTACAAATTCAACAGGAGATTGAAGAGAAGAAGAGCAGCAATTCTAGGAACAGAAAATTGACCACTTTCCAGAAGGTAGGACTTGCAGAGAAGTGAAGATAGACCCCAGGGGGAGGGGCCAGCTCCCGGCAAGTGAGAGAGCAGATGAACACAAAATCAGAACTTTCAGAAGTCTGCTCCACTGAGGGATGTCGCTCTGGATGCTAAGCCAGGTGTGTGTGTGTGTGTGTGTGTGTGGTGTGTGTGTGTGTGTGTGTGAAGCTCTCGCAGGGACAGTGTGGTCTCAGGACCCACAGGGACACAAAAAGACCAGGGGTGTCTGAGCACGACAGACCTCTCAGATATCAGAGAGGGGAAGCAGGGTGCAGAGACAGAGCCAAGCTGAGGAGGGGCCTCTCAGCTCAGTGTTACCTTAAACCGTGATCCAAGGCACATTTGGGCCACTGCTCTTTAAGCAGGGATCCTGCAAGTGGCATATCCGGAAAGACCCCCTTCTTCCTCCTCTGGAAAGAGCAGAATGAGGATGTGCTGCAGGAATCTGCTGGGTTTAGAGATTCCAAACAGGGCCATGTGCCAGAGATAAAAACACCAGGTCACAGGCTGGGTGAGCTCAGAGTGCGGCTGGAGACCAGGGAGACGAGAGGGATTGACTGCATTTCTCTAAGGTGCACTGAATAGTGGGGTTCCGAGTTCTCTGTTCCTCTGGGTCAGAGATTGGGAGGCTGCTGTTTTCATTCCGGTCCTCCAAAGCTGTATGTAAAGCTTCCAAAGAACAAAAGCTATGGGGAGTGAAAATGAGTGGATTGCTTAGCCCGGCCTCTGGCAAGGGCACTGCAATTCCACTTCAGGCAAAGACATCTGAGAATCACAGCAACAGGCCCCTCCCCCAAAAGATCAGCAAGAACATCCAGCCAAGACCAAGTTCACTGATCAATGAGAACTGCAGAACTCCAGAGCTAGGGGAATGCAACAGGTAGAATATATGGCTTTTATCCCATGGTTCTTTAGACTTTCAAAGTTAAATTTTAAATTTTTGTTTTTTCTTATTCTATTTTTTTTAATTTTTCCTCTTTCCTATTTTAACCTTTTGAAACTATCTCATCAATACCTTTTTTAAAAATTCTTTTTTACTTTTCATTGTTATAGTCATATTCTACCCCTTCATTGTATTTCACCTTATTTTTTGTATACATATAGGTTTTTCTTTCTTTAAAATTTTGGGATACATACAAGAATGCCTGGGTGGCTCAGTTGGTTAAGCGGCTGCCTTTGGCTCAGGTCATGCTCCCAGGGTCCTGGGATCAAGTCCCACATTGGGCTCCTTGCTCAGCGGGGAGCCTGCTTCTCCCTCTACCTCTGCCTGCCATTCTGCCTGCTTGTGCTCTCTCTCTCTGACAAATAAATAAATAAAATCTTTTGAAAAATCATTTTAAAATTTTGGGATATAGTTTCTTCTAACAGGTCAAAATATATTCTAAATCTAGCAAATGGCTTTGTTCTAGTCTCCCGCCTGATCACATCCTTTCCTCTTTTTTTTTCTTTTTTCAACCAATTTCTTATCTTAGCAATTCCTTTTTTAGAATCTTTTTTAATTTTCATCTTTACAGTCATATTCCATCCCTTCATCATGTTTAACCTTATTTTTATAAATATATAAGTTTTTCTTTCTTTAAAAGTTTGGGAGGCCATTTCTTCTAACAGACCAAAATATACCCAAAATCAAGTGTGTGGCTCTGTTCTATTCACCAGTCTAGTTATATAAATTTTTATATATTTTTCTTTTCTTTTTCTTTCTCCTTTCTTCTCTCCCTGGTTTTGGGTTTCTTCTGATTTGGTTAGTGTATATTTTTCTGGGATCATTACTACCCTAGTATTTTGTTCTCTCATGCATCTATTCTTATCTGGAAAAAATAACAAGGAGGAAAAACCCACTTCAGAAAAACGAATAAGAGGAAGTACCAACATCTAGGGACCTAACCAATACAGACATTAGTAAGATGTCAGAACTAGAGTTCAGAATGATGATTATCAAGGTGCTAGCTGGGGTCAAAAAAAGGCATGGACTTACTAGAGAATCCCTTTCTGGAGAAATAAAAATTCCTTTCTGGAGAAATAAAATAACTAAAATCTAACCAAATTGAAATTTAAAAAGCTATTATTGAGGTGTAATAAAAAATGGAAGCTCTTTCTGATAGGATAAATGAGATAGAAGAGAGAGTTAGTAATGTAGAAGACCAAATGATAGAGAATTAGGAAGCTGAGAAAAAGAGAGATAAACATCTACTGGACCATAAGGGGAGAATTCAAGAGATAAGTGATACCATAAGATGAAACAATATTAGAATAATTGGGATCCCAGAAGAAGAAAGAGAGAGGGGCAGAAGGTATATTGAAGCAAATTATAGCAGAGAATTTCCCTAATCTGGTGAAGGGAACAAGCATCAAAATTACTTTTAACAACATTGATAAATCTCACAGGCATTATTTTGAGTGACTGAAACAAGCTGTAGGAGAATATTCTATGATTCATTTAGAATTCAAAACAAACAAATATAAATATATTACTTAGGATAATTGAATAAAATCAAGGAAATGGTTATCACAATGATCAGGAAAGAAGTTACAAATAACAGGGATAGAAAATGATATTTGTATGGCTTTTGGAGGGCAGTCAATGTCAGAGGGTATAGGAATATTCACTTCATAATTATTCATTTAACTGCATAAACATATTTCATGTATTTTAACTTGTACTTAATATATTGTACAATAAGAAATAGTAAAACAACAATTAAATAAAGGTAATTGGTAGTGATTTTTGTGAAAGAGAGAAGACCCAATCCCCTATTTCCATTTCCACTCTCAACATACAGAAATGACCAAGTAACAATTAACCATTTTTAAACATGGTACTACCTTTAAACAATAAAGTGTGTTGACAAAGTATGGCCTACAGGTAAAACCCAACCCACCACTTTTTTTTATATAAAGTGAAATTAGAATATAGCTATATCCATCTATCTGCATATTCTCTATGCCAGCTTTCACAATGGCAGAACTGAGTGGTTGCAAGAGAGACCTTCTGGAGTCCATTCTAAAATGTTTGTCCTTTGCCTAAGGTGTACTGATTCTTGCTTTAAACAGAATGATCAAAGAAGTAAAAACAAAGACTAGTGCTGCAGAAGAGTGAGCAGGTGACACTGTAAACAAGGACAGAATCTGGACCAGAATTGTGCCTTAAGGACAGAGGGTTAAATGGCTTCTGGTCTCTAGCATGAGAACACACTGTAGGCTTTCCAGTAAAGGGCATAGAGCTAGAAATATTCTCACAGTTTGTAAACAGAAGGAGAAAAAAAATCAATACCTGCTATCTGTAGACAATGGACAAAGCGAAGCTACCCAATCCTGACAATGGCAGAAGGAGCATCACATGCAAAAAAGAAAACCCTAAACTACATCTCGTGCAAATGTGGAATGGATTGCAAATAGCCCCATCATTGCTGAAACTCTGAGATGATGAATTATATAAACATTGGAGCCAGCTAAATGGATCCATCAGGAATGAAGAAGAAACATCTATAAAACCGCTTGCTTGACATAGGGTTGCCACAAAAACCTTCAATATGTAAAACATGTAGTATGTGTGAAGTACAATAAAATGAGTTTTTCCTGTAGTATTACCCTCAATATTTTAATCTAGATCCATTCCTGAGTTTGGCAAGAACACCTTTGAGCAATGTGATAAAATTGGTGTTCTAATTCTGTATGTTTGAAGACCCAAGGGGGTTGTCAAGTTTCAGTGACAAGACACAGATTGCTGCTAGCTCTGCACACAGGCAAAGCTTCATAGGCTGTTGAGAGTGCAGGTGACATCACCCTGTTTGTATGTAAACTGTTGGCTAAACTTGAAGCCAACTACCTGCCAAGACACCCTGAGTAGGGACAGTGGTCACTGAAGGCTTCATGACTCCACCAACAGGGATTCCCTGGCCACACATTATTGTGTCTCCTCTTCACCACAGTATTACTTGCTATATTCCCATCTGTTGCATATAAAATGAAAAAAAATGAAAGTTTAATGTTTTACTTTGTATAGTTTTGGTCATATCTAAAAAGTTGAGTTCTATTTGTGACTACTTTATTGACATTTTGCAACAATATTTTGAATTTACTAGGCCAGGACTTATTTGGTAACTCTTACTTCATTTCCAAAAAGCTGGTTCTTCTTTGATTAAACATTTGTAATTTTGTTCTAATTTTATCATGCTAGTCACTGAGAATGTGGTTACTCTTCAAAATATTTTGTGTTCTACTATGTGATTGTTTTTGCTTAAGTATACTTTGCTTATATGCATGAAAAAAGCATTAATTGTAGGGTGTGTAATACTCAATTCATCAATTATATCATCATCAGTTGTATATTCTATCCCCTCTTTTCCTAATATTAAAAAGACAAAGCTTAAGAAATATACCGCTATTCAGAAGCTGTATTTTTTATATTAGGAAAAAAATATATAGTATATACAACTAATGATGACATAGATGGCTAACAGACACATGAAATGATGCTCAACATCACTCATTATCAGGGAAATACAAATAAAAACCACAATGAGATATCACCTCACACCTGTCAGAATGGCTAAAATTAACAACACAGGAAACAAAGATGTTGGCAATGATGTAGAGAAAGGGGAACCCTCTCACAGTGTTGATAGGAATTAAAATCGATGCAGCCACTCTGGAAAACAGTATGGAGGTTCCTCAAAAAGGTAAAAATAGAACTACCCTACAATCCAGCAACTGCACTACTAGCTATTTACCCAAAGAATACAAAAATACTAATTCAAAGGGATACATGCACCCCAGTATTTGTAGCAGCATTGCCTATTGTAGCTAAATTATGGAAATAGCCCAAATGTCCGTCAATTGATAAATGGATAAAGAAGAGGTTGTATATCTATATAATGGAATATTACTCAGCCATAAAAAAGAATGAAATCTTGCCATTTGCAATGACGTGGTTGGAGCTAGAGTGTATTATGGTCAGTGAGATCAGTCAGTCAGAGAAAGACAAATAAATACCATATGATTTCCCTCACATGTGGAATTCAAGAAACAAACAGATTAACATAGGGGATAAAAGAGAGAAAGGCAAACCATAAAAGAGACTTAAGGATAGAGAACAAACTGAAGATTATCAGAGGTAAAGTAAGTGAGGGATGGGCAAAATAGGTGATAGGGATTAAGGAGGGCACTTGTGATGAATACTGGGTGTTATATGTAAGTGATGAATCACTAAATTCTACTCCCGAAACTAATATTACACTATGTATTAAGTAATTGGATTTTAAATAAAAATTTAGAGAGAAAAAAACAATTTCACACAGTTTTAAAAATACATTAATGTAGAGCTCTGAAATTCCTGTTTTTACCATTTAAAAAATACCATTACAATTCTGATTTTTATTTATTCCTTAGTATGATGTGCTTATTTTTCCTAATTCATCAGCTGGCATGGGATTGAGTTTGGCTAATTACAATTATATTCTAAATCCCAAGAGGTGCCTGGGTGGCTCAGTTGGTTAAGCCGCTGCCTTCGGCTCAGGTCATGATCCCAGGGTCCTGGGATTAAGCCCTACATTGGGCTCTCTGCTCAGTGGAGAGCCTGCTTCTCCTTCTCCCTCTGCCTGCCGCTCTGCCTGCTTGTGTTCTCTCTCTCTAGCTGTGTCAGATAAATAAATAAAATCTTTAAAATAAATAAATAAATAAATCCCAAATACATTCTGACATGATGTGTTAAGTAATTTAATTATCACTATTCTTTCCACCCTAAAATTCAAGAGGTTCTTTTCAAATATAGCTGAATATTAGGGATTCAAAAAACAAGACATATTTATGTTTTGATAAAGAAAATAACAAAACTCACCCTTCATGAAATCCATGGATAGCCAAACAAAAATTAGGTGCTACTGAGAAGGAAGAAGATGGGAGTATATACTACAGTTTCAACATCTAGATATTTATTATATAGACTTAAAGTTTTTTAAGGCATAAAGTAAGAGACAAATGAATTACCAGTAACTAGGAACATCTAAAAATGGAAAGTAATTGCATTCTGGATTAATTATAAACAATAATTAGAACAAATACAGGTGATAAAATTATATAGAACACCCACTTTTGCATTAGGTTCACCGTGTATGTTTTTCCATCAATCATTATGTTGTAGGACACCTGGAAGAAGAGTATATTAAAAAAGCAAAGTGAGAAGAATGTTAGAAAGGAACACTATCATTTTATATTAATGATAATTACATCCAAAGCATGTGAATGCAATAAAAAGAGGAAAATTTATAATTTAATTGTGATTTATTTCAATGAAACTTGATATTTAAATATTGACTTTAATAATAAAAAATGATGGAAGAATATGGTTTGTGTAATTTATTTGTTTATCTTAAAATGTAGCTAATAAAACAATTGAATCTGAAAAATTGGTTTCCATCCAATAATTACATTAGCTTAATGAGGTCATTGCAAAATTTATGCTTAAAAGGAAAGAGTGCAAATTATTCAATACAAAATTTATATAGTAGAACAAAGATTTAATAGCACAAATGTATATTTACAGATTTTATAAAATTTATTCCAAGTTTGGATCAAAACTCATTGATCTATTTTATTAATATTAAGATTAAGTAATGATGTCTCAAAAATGAGCAATTCAGTCTTTATAGATTAATTTGGGTAGCTTTGACATCTATACATTATTGAGCCTTCCAATCCAATAGCATGGGATATACTCTGTTTATTTAAGCCTTTAATTCTTCTCATCTCGTTTTACTGTTTTCAAAGAGGAGGTTTTGCTTATTTTTGTTAGATTTATTTGGATTTTGATTTTTATGTAGTGTAAAATTTTCTTTTTAAAAGTTTCATTTTATATTTTTGTTTTGCAGAATAGAAAGACAATTGATTTTTGTTTTGATATTCTTTTTTGTTTTGTTGTGTATTGATCTTGTTTCTAAAGAACTTACTAAATTCTTATGCTATTTCTAATTTTCTCCAGATTATTTTGGATTTTATTTTGTAAAGAATCATTTAATCTGTAAATATGATAGCATTATTTTTTCCAATTATTATGCCTGTTTTAAATTTTTGTTGTTTTCTTTCCTTACTGCAGTGGCAATATTTCCAGGTAAGGATAAATAAAAGAGGTAATAGTGGACATCCTTATCCTTTTCTGTATCTCAGGAGAAAAACCTTACAATATTTCAGCTTTATGCATGATTTTTATTCAAAGCCATTTGATCTCCGCTATAAGCCACAATTATTATTTTTAATTATTACATATTTTGGACATATAAACATTACAGCAAAATATATAAAATACCTGTCACCAATGTCTATGTTAAAAATTAAAAACATTACAAGTATTTGAAAGCAATATTAAGTACTCTCTCATCCCATGATTAATTCCCTTTCTTACACTCCAGCTAACCTACATCCTGAAATTCATGTTTATCATTTCCAAGCATATTTTTATATTTATACTAATTATGGATGTCTAACTAATTTTTTGCATAAATTTTAACTCCACATAAATGTAATCCTAGAAATTATATATTTCATTGCTGGATTACATCACTGCTTGAAACACAATCTCATACAGAAAGCAGTATGCAAACATTTGCCATCATCATCATCATCAATACATGCAGCTTTATAATTTATTTTTTTGATGGTATAGTATGCCATTTTCTGAATATAGCACAGTCTATTCATCTATACTGTCAATGGATGTTTAGTTTTGTTTCTATTTTAAGCAATGGCCCAATAGTCTTAGACATATCTTTGTGGTTTCTGTTAGCTGTTAACCTAAACCTATGAGTGAACTTCTTTTATTAAAAAGTACTTTTGCAACTTCACTTCAAGTTTAAAATTAATCTGCAAATTTGTTGTACCGGTGTAGAAATTTACAAAAAGTAAGTAATAGTATCCTTCTATCCATCACCTCTAATTGCATTTTGTTTTGTTAGAGTTAACTTTTGCCATTGTTGATGTGAAATAGTAACTTATTGTGTTTACTTGGCAATTCCTTATAAATATTCTGATTTGTATATATGCTTGATAATTATTATCATCTCAAGTTCAACCCTTGTCATTCATAATTTGTACATGTGTCTATTTTTTTGTCTTTTATCTTACTGACTTGTATGAATTCTTGATATATTCTGGATAGCTTTTCTGTGTTATATGGATTGCAAATATCTTCTGTGAGTCTGAAACATTTTTCACTTTGTTTATAGTAAGTATATGTTTTTATCTTTAAATCTAGATATTCCTTAATTCTTCATTTTAGAATTTGTATTCCTTTTTCTTTCTGGTATAATTTTTCCTTATTATAAGGTCCTAAAAATAATATTCTATCTTGTCTTCCAGATTTTTAGTATTTACCTCTTAGATGTATGCATTTAAATGAACTTGAAGCAATTTTGGTGTATAATGTAGCACTAATATATACTTTATCATTATTCCATATCATTAACCAACTGCGCTTTCACCATTTAACTAATTTAACTAATGATTTAACTAATGATTTCATTGCCACCATTAGACTGAGTTAGTTTGTGTGTGGGTCTTTAGAAGGCACTCTATTCTGTTCTATTAATTTATTTGTCCCTTAGAAATATCACATTGTATTAACCACTAAAACTTTAAAATATGTTTCAAAATGAACCAAAGTGAATCACTCTTTTGTTCTTCAAAGTTAACAATTTTTTACTTTTAACCTTTCCATATATATTTTAGAATCAATCTGCCAATTTCCATAAAATTTCTTATTGGAACAGCAGTCAACCTATAGATTTGGTGAAAATTAGCTTAAGAAAATACTGAGTATTCTTGACTGCCAACATGATTTATTTTGGATTTTTCTACTTTAATTAGTGGTTGTGTAATTTTTTTAAGATTTACTTATTTATTTTAGAAAAAGAGAGGGAGAAAGAGAGGGAACAAGCAAGAGGGGCAGAGGGAGAGGGAAAGAGAATCTAATGTCTTTCAATAAAGGTTGACTTTATCCTAAAAAGTCTTTACCTTTTAAATAATATTTATTAAGTGACTCATATTTTTAGCCTAAATGTGTATGTGTGCTATACACATTTGTGTGTATGTATATACATACATATGTATATATGTATATATATATATGTTGTATATATATGTATATATTGTATTTATATGTATATGCATGTATATATGCATATGGGTACAATACACCCCTTTATCAAAGATATGTTATTTACCAACATTTATTATGTATATATGTGTGTGTGTGTGTATTTTCCCTTATTTTTTGTTTTACAGTTCTACTTAATTTTAATATTTGAGTCTTGGTGTTTATTCTTATTTTACTCCTATTATGTAATATACAGGAGAATGTCTGGTATTCTGATATCGCTCTGTCAGGGTGTCAATACTGATTTCTATTTATTCTGTGCTGTCATATTTTCACCTGAAGATTCCCTTTTTTCTATAATTTCTCAGTTATTATATGTTTAATATAGCCTCTTCTCCAGGTTTTTTCCCCCTCTTTCAGGAATGTCAGCTAATATATACTTCAGCTTCCAATTCTATCTTCCTTCTCCCACAGTCATTTATATGTTGCATCTATCTGGTCTCTTTAGCTGACTCTGGTCTACTGTTAGTTCTTGATATTTTTTCCCACTTTCATTATAGTTTTCACATCTAGACATGCCATTCAGTTTTTTTTAGAACTTCTAGTTGAATATTTTCTTCTTATAATTTATATCATTTATTTATTAATTACAATATTTATAAACATACATTATAGCACTTGTTAAACCAGTAAGTACAATATAGCCTCACTAGTTCAAAAAATACTATGTATTCAGCACTATTCTTTACATGGGAGATAGATACATTAACAAAATAGTTAAACTTTTGTCCTCATGGATTTGGCAGTTAAGGACAGGTGATTTTTTTTTTGCACTTCTCTTAAGAGAATTACTATCATAGAAAGTGGTGATGCCTGGTTGAAGATATTTCCTTCTAAGGAGCTTCTGTATACATTTTATAATATGAGCAAGCAACTCCATATTATTTTTGCATTGAAAAACAAAACTCTCTTAAAATACTGTTAAATGCCTCATTTTTTTCTATTTAAATGGTTAAAATCTAAGTTTTCATAAATATGCATTCCTTTTAAAATGATGTATTGAAAAATTTAAGCTTGTAAATTAAGGTGACAAGTGGGTAGTTGCTAAGAAAATATTTGCACTCAAATTACCAGAACATTTACCACCCAACCAAAAAGAAAATTAAGATGTGGTATTTGAAAAAACACATTTCACATCTTGGAAATGATTCTAGAAATTAGTAAAAAAAAAAAGATATTTTCTATTTTAAAGAAAACAAAACCTAATACTCTGAACCAAGATGAACTAAGATGGCATGAAAGTCTTAATAATTAACATATTTGCAATGAAGGTGCAAAGATTGGTCATATAAGACTTCATTAAATGAAATGATCATTATACAGTATAAAGAAGCCATAGGCTTACTTAGCAAGGACAAAAACCTTTCAAAGACAGCCTAGTAAGTGAGTAAGAGGAGAATTTCTAGATGGATCAGGTCAATGATTATTCAAAGACACTCAAGAGGGGAAAACAGATTTAAAAGATGGGACTTGGGGCTTTGATAATAAGCATCACTGTACCACATTTCTATGAAGCATGGTTCATCTTGGTTCATTTCTAAAAGGGCTTTTCCATTTAAGGAAAACTGGGTATAATTATAAAATTCACCAAGTTTGCATGGATGAAAATGCCAAGTTTACTTCTTACAAAAAAAAAATCCACATGATTTTAGAATGGGGAAAAATGCTAGTGCTTAATTACATGTGATTCAACTCCTCCACTTAATATTGACCGTATTTTCTCTGGTATTGTAATTTGCACACGTAGTCTTTCAGAATCTGCAAGGTACAAATGTTTTATTAGAGCAACACCATCACCTTGTAGCTTCCTCCATTATTTCCTCATCTAAATCCGTAATCTTTCTTATGCCACCTTTTTTTTAAACTATCTTTTCAAATATACTCAATTCCCACTTCTTTCTAGAATTACAATTAAAGAATTAAAGAGAAAGTCAGTACAAATAAAGTCAGGTCTTTTTTGGACTTTTCCAACTACAGAGTCCACAGATCAAAAATGCAGAGCAATATATGAAACTCTAACCTTGATACATTCACTTGAACTATGGCACCTCTCATCTTTCATATGGTACCGAGATGAGTGGGAAAGCCCTCTCGCATCCAATGTGGATTTTGGTTAGGGAAGGTGACGCGATAGTGGGCTCTGGCTTACAGAGTCGGAGCCCCTACAAGAAAGCACTTTCCCAGGGATACCTGGCATCTCCGAAGAAAACGGAAAGGAGAGCTGACATTCTCAAAATGTCAGAGGAAAGGTTTTTGGACTTACTATTGTCTGTCTGGACCCCCAAGAGCCCGATGAGAAGTAGTAAACACAACATGGCTTCATGTACTGGATGCCAGCCCGAATGATGGCAGTTGGCTTGCCTAGAGGGCAGTTGGGAGCGCGAGGAGAGCCCTCCTGGCCACACACCCAGCAAGAGTCAGTCCGCTGTGAGAGCAGAGGTGGGTCGAGAGGGTGGATGCTGTGCACTGTTGAACGTAGGCTGTCTTGGTCCCTAAGTCTGTGCAGAAGACTTTGATTCAGTTTGACGCCGCTTTGGGGCTAAAGAAAGCAGAATCACTTCCAAAACACAGGGCTGAAGAAACAGTTAATGAACAGGAAGATTCCTACGCACTTCTTACAGAACTTTTCATTGAAGATATCTATTTATATAGATATATTCTACAAACCATAGACTAACAGTTCGATTAACATTCAAATGAACAAACCAGTGTAATTAACACCTAGATTCAGATCAAGAAATAAAACATGGAACCACCAAAACCCACAGAGTGCCCCATGACTATCATTACCGCTACCATCATAGTTTAGTTTTGTTTGTTTTTGAACTTTACATAAATCACCATGTACTCTTTTACATCCATCCATCCATACTGTGAAGAGTAATAGCTTTAATTTTTCCTCATAGGTGTTTATTGCCCATTAAACGCCATCCGTTTTTTCATATTACTGTTGATTAACATTGGTTTATTTATAGTGGTGGCTATTAAAAATGGTATTTGGCTATTTTATTTCTTTGGTGAACATATGTAGTGATTTCTTTCACGTTTATTTCTAGAGTGAAGTTGCTAAATCACAGGGTATGTTTTATAGATGCTTACAAGTTTTCCAAGATTGTTGTACTAATTTATGTTTTCACCAGAAATGTATGAGATTTCCAATTCATATCAATGCCTAGACTTTTTTTTGTTTTTTATTTCATTATAATCATTAATTTGTATTTTCACAGTTATTCATAAACTTTAGCACAATTGCATATATTTATTGGTCTTTATACAACTTGTTTAGTAAATGCTTATTTAAGACTGTCCATTTTTCAATTGAGTGGCCTTGTCTCTTTCTTATTATATGTTGAGCCTATTAATGCATTCCAGATAGGATTTTTTTTGTTGGATATTATGGTTTGCAAGTATCTTCTATACTGGGGCTTATATTTAATGGATTTTTGTACACACATATTCCTATTCAGAAATTTACTTGCCCCAATTTGCTGGGATTTTCATATGTATCTTACTGCAAATATGAATTTTATCAAAAGTTTTTGTTACATGGGCACCTGGGGTGGCTCAGTCGGTTGAGTGTCTGACTCTTAATTTCAGCTCAGGTCATGATCCCAGGGTCGTGATATTAAGCCCCACATTGGGCTCTGCACTGAATGTGGAGCCTACTTAGGATTCTCTCTCTTTCCTTCTACTCTTCCCCCCCGCCACCTGCTTGCTCTCTTGATCTCTATTTTTAAAAAGCTTTTGTTATGTATATTGTGGTGATCGTATAGCTTTCTTCATTTTATGTTAATCTAGTGAATTAAAATTATTGACTTTCTAGTGTTGAAACAAATTGTATGCTGGGATACAACCTATTTGATGTACTATCTTTTTACATTTTGCTGGATTGATTTGCCAGCGTTTATGATTTTTGCATCCACAGTCATAAGAAATATATGTCTGTAATTCTCTTTCATTGTAATAAGCTTGTCAGGTTTTGTACCGGATTTATGCTGGTCTCATAAAAGAAACTGGGAAATGTTATTCCTTCCTCTAGTCTTTGAAAGAGTTAGTGTAATGCTGTGAATATTTCTTCTTCTCATGTTTCTTAGAATTTAGAAATGGAGTGATTTGGACTTAGAATTTTATTTGTGAGAGACTTCCTTTTTAAATTATGAAGTCAGTTTTTTAAAAATATATTCAGATATTCTCTTTCTTTTTGTGTTAGAAAAGTTCTGTTTCTGATAAATTTTATCCATTTCTTCTGAGTTGTTAGATATATTGGCCAAAGTTGTTCATAGTACTCCTCCCTTATCCTCCTTTGAACTCTATAGAATCTCTACAAAACCTTTTTTTTCATTCTCAATATTGATAATTTTGTGGTTTTTCTCTATATTCTTCAATAATTCTTTGAGTTTATTATTTTTATTAACTTAAAAAACTAAGTTTGGGATTTCTTTTTTTTTCTTCCTAATATATGTTTGTTTCCTATTTTATTGACTTTTGCTCTTGTGTTCCTTTTTCTACTTTGGGTGTAATTTGTTCTTTTTCTAGCTTCTAAGAATAGGAGTTTGTCTTATTCATTTTAAACCATTCTTCTTTATAATATATACATTTAAAACTATAAATGTTCATCTATTGTCACTTTAAATTTATCACCAAGTTTTTGTGTATTATATTCAATATATGTTGATATGCTTTATTTCCATTAATATTCATTTCAAAATATTTTCTAATTCACATCATGGTTTCCTCTTTGCTCTGTGTGCCATTTAAATTCCACAAGTTTGAGGATGTTCCACCTACATTTTTCTTATTAATATCTAATTTAATTATAGTGTGGTCACAGATAATACTCTGAATCATTTTAAGCCATTGTAATTCACTGAGATTCATTGTTCATTAGATGGTTCATTATGGATAGACAGCTCCATGTAAACTTCAAAAGAGTGTGGATTATTCACTTGTGACCTACATTACTCTATAAATGTCAATCAGTCAAGTTAGATAATAGAATTTCAAATATTTTACAGTTTTGCTAATTCTTTTGCCTGTTTGTTCTTTTAATATATTTAATTAAGGTAGTAGATATTTGTTACTCTTTTGTGTTCTATCAATTTTTTTATTCTTATATTTTCAAGACATGTTAATTTAAATATGCCTATTTAGGGATGATTTGTCTTCTTGATGAATGGCCTTTATCATTATGAATATGACTCTTTGCCTATTGTAATACTCTGTCATTTTCTATTTTGTCTCACACTTTCATATTCAGATTTGTTTTTTCAGGATTAGAATTTGTATGGAATATTTTTAAAATTTATTTTACTTTATAAGTGTGTCCTTATATTTACAGAGAAGGTAGGGGGTAGGGATAGGGTGGCTGGGTTATGCACATTGGGGAGGGTTTGTGCTATGGTGAGTGCTGTGAAATGTATTATTTACAGAGAAGGGTAAACAGCACTGTGAATATACAATAGCAATATCCAGACCAGGAGAAACTACAAGAAACTACAATTCAGACACTTGGGGCCTTTAAAAAATAAATTATAAGGGGGGTAAAATAAGTGAAAGGGATTAAGAGGCCCAAATTTCCAATTATAAATTTTTTTAAAAAAATTATAAGTGAGGGGCGCCTGGGTAGCTCAGTCGTTAAGCGTCTGCCTTCGGCTCAGGTCATGATCTCAGGTTCCTGGGATAGAGCCCTGTGTTGAGCTCCCTGCTCGGTGGGAAAGCCTGCTTCTCCCTCTCCCACTCCCCCTGCTGCTGTTGCCTCTCTCGCTGTATCTTTCTCTGTCAAATAAATAATTTAAAAAATCTTAAAAAAATTATGAGGGAAGAAGGGATGGAGGGGAAACCTGCAAATTAAAAGAAACTTAGTGTATTATGAACTGTAGAAAACACAAAGGACAAGATTAAATCATAATGCCCAGGGATGCTTTTTGGGTGACAGAACAATAAAAACCTTCAGATATAATTGTTATGAAATCAGCTGGAGGTTACTTTGGTGGGGTAGGTGGGTGTGACTGAGAGGAGCACAGGGAGGAGCTGCTGGCTGACTGGTATAGTTCCGTTTTTCATCTGGATGGTGGTTACAGGGATGGCATCTCATAAAATGAATTCATATGTTGGTTTTCTGCATCTATGTTTTATTTTACATTAAAAGTAATTTCAAACATTTTTAAAAGTATCTTTATTTTTAAAGTGTATATGCGTATTTGTAAGTAGCATATAGTTTTAACTCTAGATTCACAAAATTTAGCTTTAATTAAAGCAGTATGTCTATTTCATTTACTATTCATACAGACATGTCAAGTTTACTTCTCACATCTTGCTAGAATTTTTCTATTTTTTCCTGTTTTTTCTTTCTTTTTTTTTTTTTTACAAGATTTATTTATTTTAGAGAAAGAGCTGCAGGAGGGGCAGAGAGAGAGGGAGAGAGAATTCAAGCACACTCCCTGCTGAGTGCAGAGCCTGATGTGGGGCTTGATCCCATGACCCTGAAATCATGACCTGAGATGAAATCAAGAGTGAGATGCTTAACTGACTGACCCACCCAGATGCCCCTTGTCTTTTCTTTTTACTTGTTTATCTTTTTGAAAAAATTGTTGTGATGAACACTAGGTATTGTATGGAAGTGTTTAATCATTATATTGTATACCTGAAACTAATATTACACTGTAGGTTAACTAACTGGAATTTCTCTCTTTCTTCCCCCCCCAACTTTGCCCCTTTGTTTTGTTTCTTCAATTCCACATATGAGTGAAATCATAAAGTATTTGTTTTTCTCTTATTTCTCTTAGCATAATACATTCTAGCTCCATCCACATCATTGCAAATGGCAAGATTTCATTATTTTTTATGACTGAGTAATATTCCATGTGTATATGTATGGCCTCTTCTTTATCAGTCAATGGATACTTGGGCTACTTCCATGATTTGGCTATTGTAGATTATGCAGCTATAAATACAGGAGGTGCATGTATCTCTTTGAATTAGTATTTTCATATTTTTGAGTGAATAGAGAGGAGTGCAATTGCTGAGTCATTGGTTAGTTTCTATTTTTAATTTTTTGTGGAAATTCAATACTATTTTCCAGAGTGGCTGCACCAGTTTGCATTCCCACCAACAGGGGACCAGGTTCCCCTTTTTCCACATCCTCGCCAGCACCTGTTATTTCTTGTGTTGTTGATTTTAGCCATTCTCACAAGTGTAAGCTGGCATCTCATAGCACTTTTGATTTGTATTTCCCTGAATACAATGAGTGATACTGAGCATCTTTTCATGTCTGTTGGCCATCTGTATGTCTTCCTTGGGAGAATACTATTTATGTCTTCTGTCCATTTTTTTTTATTGGATTCTTCATTCTTGAGGTGTGAGTTTTATGAGCTCTTTATAGATTTTGGATACTAGCCCTTTATCAGATATGCCATTTGCAAATATCTTCTCCCATTCCATAGGTTGCCTTTTACTTTTGTTGATTGTTTCCATTGCTCTGCGAAGCACTGTATTCTGATAACGTCCCAATAGTTTATTTTTGCTCTTGTTTCCCTTGCCTCAGGAGACATAACTACAAAGAACCGGCTATGGCCAATTTCAGAGGTTACTGTCTGTTACTGTTCTCCTCTAGTTTTTTTTTTT
>LNAC01000522.1:750055-904960 GCA_002007465.1 Ailurus styani
TTCTGCATGTGGCTGACCAGTTTTCCCAACACCATTTGTTGAAGAGACTGTCTTTTTCCCACTGGACATTCTTTCCTGCTTTGTCGAAGATTAGTTGACCATAGAGTTGAGGGTCCATTTTTGGGTTCTCTATTCTGTTCCACTGGTCTATGTGTCTGTTTTTGTGCCAGTACCATACTGTCTTGATGATGACGGCTTTGTAATAGAGCTTGAAATCTGGAATTGTGATGCCGCCAACTTTGCTTTTTTTTTTCAACATTCCTTTGGCTATTCGGGGTCTTTTCTGGTTCCATATAAATTTTAGGATTATTTGTTCCATTTCTTTGAAATAAATTGCTGGTATTTTGATGGGGATTGCATTAAATGTGTAGATTGCTCTAGGTAGCATAGACATTTTCACAATATTTATTCTACCCATCCATGAGCATGGAATGTTTTTCCACTTCTTTGTGTCTTCCTCAATTTCTTTCATGAGTACTTTATAGTTTTCTGAATACAGATTCTTTGCCTCTTTGGTTAGGTTTATTCCTAGGTATCTTATGGTTTTGGGTGCAATTGTAAATGGGATTGACTCTTTGATTTCTCCTCTAGGTTTTTTATGGTTTCAGGTCTTTCATCAATTTTGAATTTATTTTTGTGTATGATGTAAGAAAGTGGCTCAGTTTCATTCTTTTGCATGTTGCTGTCCAGTTTTCCTGGCACCATTTGCTGAAGAGAGTGTCTTTTTCCCATTGGATATTTTATCCGTCTTTGTCAAATATTGACCATATAGTTGTGGGTTCATTTCTGGGTTTTCTAGTCTGTTCCATTGTTCAATGTGTCTGTTTTTGTGACAGTACTATAATGTTCTGACTACTATAGCTTTGTAATACAACTTGAATTCCAGAACTGTGATGCCAACAGCTTTGCTTTTCTTTTTCAAGATTGCTTTGGCTGTTTGTGGTCTTTTGTGGCTCCATACAAGTTTTAGGATTGTTTGTTCTATGTCTGTTTAAAATGCTGTTGGTGTTTTGATAGGGATTGCACTGAATGTGTAGATTGAGTTGAGTAGTATAGACATTTTAACAATATTTGTTTTTCTAATTCATGAACATGGAATATCTTACCATTTCTTTATGTCATCTTCAGTTTCATCAGTGTCTTATAGTTTTCAAAGTACAGGCCTTTCACATCTTTGGTTAGGTAAGTTAAAGACTCCTCTTGTCTTGCTGGTTTTAAGATTTTTTATTACTATAATTTGCTAATATAATTATATGATGTCTTGAGTTGGGGAAAGGACAGAGGAAGAGGGAGAAAGAGAATCAAGAGGAAATCCAGGGCAATTGGGTGGCTCAGCATCTGACCTCAGCTCAGGTCATGATCTCAGGGCCCTGGGATTGGGTCCTGCATCAGGCTCACCATTCAGCAGGTAGTCTGCTTGTCCCTCTGCTCCTCCCACACATACATGCTCAAATAAATATCTTTTTAAAAAGAGAGGGAGAGAATCCACAAACAGACTCCCAGCTGAGCATGGAGCCTAACACAGGGGTTGATCCCAGGACCTGAGCTGAAATCAAGAGTTGATACTTAATTGATTGAGCCACCTAAGCATCCCATCACTACTTTTATATTACTATATGTTTTGGTGTAGGCCTTTTTGGGTTGATTTTGCTCAGTTATCTCTGTGACTTTTGGATCTGGATTTCTGTTTCCTTCCCCAGATTCAGACACTTTTGTTATTATTTCTTCAAATACATATTCTGTCTCGTTTTCTCTTTCTTCTTCTTCTGGGAGCAGCAAACTTTCTGGTACTTTTTCTGTGTTGTCTCTTGAAAAGCTTTCATTGGTGGGTGGGGTTTGCATTCAGACCAGCTGTCTGTCCCTGGCCCACTGCTGAGGATGCAGTATGACTCATGTGTGTGGTTATTTTTTCCTCATCCTGGGGAAGGGTTCACTTTGGAGTAAAGCTGGCCCTGTCCAGGCTGTTTGCCCACTGCCAGGCTTGTGATACTACCTTGGATGGGCTCTGGCAAAGAGCATATTTTATGGGGTGGATCCACTAAATTGCAGAGGGGCAAGACATGCAGGGTTAGCAAGTTAGCTAGTTAGTGTTGGAGCTGCACTGGTTTTAGCTAGCAACCCTGTGTTTATGCTGGGGGGCAGGTGAAGGAAATGACACCTGCCAGCTCTTTTGTTCCAAGAGGATTCTCCCAAATGTCTCTGTCCCTTCAAGATACACTATAAGATTAGCAAACAACTCTCCCTCCTGTATGTCCCATGTGTTTTTCGCACTGGTGCTTCTATGCTGTATCTCTGTGGGGCTATTTGTTGTGCTATCTCATTAAGGTGAAGGATTCAGTTTCCCCTTGCCTCCTGGCTCTCCCAGAGCTGTCAGATTTTTAAAACTCTAGGTTTTAAGTTCTGCCAGTTGTAAGAACTTGTGAAATTCAGCCCCTCTGGTTTCAAAGCCAAATGTCTTGACCATCAGGACTCCCCAGTGTGATAGTCTTCTTCTCCATGCCTGCAGGCTCCTCCTTCCCACTGACAGTCCCTTGGGGCCATTTAGGTCTCCCACCACATCTACACAATTCCTACACTCTTTCATGTTGTCTCTTCCCTTCATTTAGTTGTGAAGCTTGTTCTAATAGCCTTTGGGTTGATTTCTGAGTTACACTGATGTTAGTGCCATCTAGTTGTATCTGTGGGCTGAGGTGAGGCTGGAGTCATGCCACTCACCATCATCCCAGCAATCTTTACCCTTGACCCTTGATTCAGAGAGTGGATACCTTGACTAATTTCCTCAGCCCGGACCTGGCAGTTAAGGAGACAGAGAGGAAGGAACCAGCAGGGGATTCAGAAAGGGAGAAGTAGGAATCCCAGAGGTACAGGAAATTTCTCCCCAGGAAGAGCCGGACCCTGCTTGAAGACAAAAAGAGATGGTTGAGGGACTAGTAGTCTTGCCCAGGTGGGTGTGTTGTCTTTCAAGCTCAGACAGCAGTGAAAAGAGAAGGAACTAGGCTGGGCCACAGCACAGCCAGCATGGCAGGGCTAAAGGCCATTGGAAAGCTCTGAGGCTTGAAGGTAGGAGTACTCAGAAATCCACCACACTGTCTTCAGCCCTTGAGTCAGGACTGCATTTACTTTCAGCTCATGCTGGCTCACCCTTAGGGCTCCAACTGGCTGGGCAGCTGCCACAGGTTGAGGAAGAGGAAGCACCAGAAACAAGCTTATGCCTTTGCATACGACTGATTTGTTCTGACTAAGGTTACATTGATTAAACCCTTCAAGAAAGACATAGGGTCAAATGAGCATGATTTGCTTTTCTGGTGAAGTTCTTAGTAAATTTGATTCTCCATCTCATGGTTTTCTGGCATGCTTTATTGGCTGTGGTGGAGGAGAGAGAAGAAAATAGAAATGTTAACAACTTATCCAAGAAACTTTTTATTATTGTTTTTTCTTATTATGTTGTTAGTCAATATACAGTAAGTCATTAGTTTTTGATGAAGTGCTGCAAGTTTCATTGTTTATGTATAACACCCAGTGCTCCATGTAATATGTGTCCCCCTTAATACCCATCACTGGACCAACCCCTCATCTGATACCCCTCCCCTCTAAAACCCTCAGTTTGTTTCTTGGAGTCCACAGTCTCTCATGGTTTGTCTCTAAAGACTGCAAAGTTAATTTATTATCTTTGCAAAAAAGGAAAAATCAAGCATATTGAACTTGATCTTGGGTAAGACAATCAAAAAGCACTTTTCTTTAATTGTGTGCTTATTCTTATACTACTAGATGGTAATTAGTTGAAGAAAAGGAAAGGAAACCTAAGTGTTTTGTAACCAGTTACTTTAAGCACTAGCAGGGAAGCTATAGAGGTGGGAAGGGCAGCAAGGCAAATAGGAAATATATCCCCTGTGGACAAGAGAATGCAACTGTCTTTGAATGTTCTAAGAGAAATCTCAAACTGCCCATATCCAAAATCTAACTCAACTTCTCCAGCTCTCATCTATACCTTCTTTTATCCCAGTACAGCCTTTTGCAAGGATCAATTGTGTGAACAGTTGCAACGTTAAACTCCAGTCAGGATTAAAACTTGGACCTGCTGGTAGTACACCTGGGATCCTCAGAAATTCTTACTAAAATAAGGCAGGCTACTGATCATAATGACCTAAAATAAGTTAGTGGCAATGAAGGTGAAGGAAAGTTATGGAAGAATCATCCTGATGTGTACTTTTTTTTTTCACAAAATTGGCCCATGAAAGGGTACAATTGAATGATTTTAGGATTTTTCATATAGTCACAGATGTTTGCTATCTCTCCACTGCTCATCCTAAGCTCTTTAACCCCCTCCTAAACAACCACAGTCCTACACAATCACTAATCTTTGTCTCTATAGATGTCCCTGTTCTGGGTATTTCATACCAATGAATAACATATGGGTTTTGTGACTGGCTTTATTCGCTTAGCATAATGATTTCAAAGGTTCACCCAGTTTGTAGAGGTGTCAGGGTTTCATTCCTTTTTATGGCTGAATAATATTCATTGTATGCATATATCACTATCCATACAATGTTTATCCATTTATCAGTTAGTGGACATTTGGAAAAGGAATCTCTTTGTCTCCGTGGTGAGGTACACCCAACCCTGAATCAGGAGCAAAAAATCTTTGCTTATTAATGGAGACTCTGTAGGTTCTCATCAGACTCCAGCTAGGGTAATGGTTCCCTTATCCATCAATGCCTTGAGATATGCAGAAGTGCACTCATCTCAGTAAGAGGGAGCTGGGGCAGAGGGCACTGAAGCAAGAAAATCTTATCCAGAAAAGCTCAGCTCAGTGAAAAAGGAGTAACAAGTCTGGGCTCCCCAAAGGACAAAGATATATCCTAAATCTCAATTTATCTGAGGCCAAGGAAGTATCACCTGGAGACACAACAGTTATCTATGACCAGGAACTCAGTTCAAACAATTCCCTGAAGATAGAATGATGTTAGTGGCTATCTGAACATTCTGGGGTTGGCCTTACCTAGCAATATTTTCTCTCAATATCCCAAAACTTGGAATGGATAAGGCAGGGAACCACGAGTTGTTGGAAAGGTGTGGACTGCGGGTGTCTTCTGAGAAGGGAGCAGTTAGCATGGCCCTGGGCATCTGAGGGTGGGCAGCAGCAGTGAACAATGGAATACTTACAGCTTGGGATGTAAGAACTTCCCTAGTTCAAAAGAGGCAATGTTGCTTATTTCCTCCTAGAGGATTACAGCAGGTAGAAGAATAAATAGACAGAAGCCTATGTATTTTCACTCTCAGGATTTATTTTTTGTTTGTGAAATTGAAAGTTTTAAGCCATAACAAAAGGAGAGACTAGCAGATTTTTTTTCATACTCAGAGCAGAGCAGTTAACATTGAATGTCTTGATAATATTCTTTCTCCAACCTTTGGCTTTTTGACTTCATTTAGTCACTGTTGTGAAACAAGTATAGAAAAAAAATACTAAATTTTAGTTGTTAATAAAAGCTATCTAATTTTATGATGCAACTATAGGGGTAGCAATTAGCAACAGAACACTGCTTATAGTGTCACAGTCTATGCTTGTGCTCCATGAAATTCTTAAACCCAGCTGTCTTTTTCCCGAATTGTCTATAATAGCCCCAGTAAAGGAAAATACTATGACGTGGTAGTTACAGTCATTTCATTTACACAGTTTCAACAATTCACGTGGATAGAAGAAAATCATCAGCAAGGAAACAGAGGGAAAAAAATAAAAATATGTGAAGAAATAAATAGTATTAGTCTATTTTTATCTTCAGAGGAAAAGTACTTCCAGAAGTCCTCTGTGCATTTCCAACAGGTGTCTCACATACATACACATGTTCAAAACCAAATTCATCCTCCACCCCCTCCACGTCATCACTCCAACACAAACTGGTGCTGACCTGGCTACACAATATGTCCTGAGTAAAAGATGTTGTCATCCATTGTGTCAGAAATGTCTAAGTCTTTGTAGTTCTCTTGTATTCTTACCAAAATATACCCATCTAGTCACCCCTTCAATTGAGTCTACCTCTGTTATATCTCCCCAAAACTTTCTCATTCTTTTTCTCTTACCTGTTCCTGCCTCCTCCTGCATTAATGTGTATTCCGTAGTCTCATAGCTGTTTCACTAGCCTCTGGTTCTTACTGAGTCTGACTGACTTTTTCCCTACTTTGTCCCAGTAAAGTTTGTAAAAAGCAAACCATGTCATGCTGAATCATTACCTTATCACTTCAAAAATACTTTATAGGAGAAATACTTTCTCACAGATGAGAAATCAAACTACTTGTCAGAGCATACCAGACACCTGTCTTGGCTCACCATTACCTGTGCAGATTTTTCTCTCACAATCTTCATAAATTTTAATGTAAATTTTAAAATGTATTAAGAGCACAAATTTGAAAACAAGTCTGCATTTACATTTAACTGTAAACTGAAAAACCTTGCTGTTTTATCAATAAACGTTATTTAAGCACTTTTTCTTATACTTTATATTCAAACTGTCAATTCATTCTGTTAGTCAGTCACCTTCAAAATTTATCCCTAAGCCCATCTTCACTATCCCTGGTCAGAGGTACCATACCTTCTCTCCTGCCTTATTGCTGTCGTTTCCCCACTAACTGATTTCTCTATTTCTACTCTTGCCATTATACAGACTATTTCCCACTTTCCAGACTTTTATTTTCCAGACTTTTATTTATTTTTTAACAAACCAACCTTTTAAGGTGGAAGTCATATGCTTGAAACTTTAATTCTCCATTGATTTCCCCCTTTCACTGAGAATAAAACACAGATGGCCCCCAAGACTTTCCACAGTCTACAGGAGTTTTACTGTCTGACCTACTCGCTACCACAGCCCTCTTGCGAACTCTACTCCAGCTAAACTAACATCGCTTTTATTCATCAAATATTCCTGACTTATTTTTTCATTGGATCATTCACGTGCTTGGAAAGCTCCTGCCCAAATATATGATGGAGACCTCTGCCAGCTCTACACCTGGGTCAGAAGGAGCTGATTTACAGCTGGAATGGAAAAACTCTATCTTTATCTCTGGGAAAGGCTGGATGCCTGGTTTCACTTTTTGCCAAGATAATGGCAGTGGGATTTGTAATGGGCTGTTTAAAATTTAAAAGAAGGAACCTTGAGGCCTTGTGCATGAGGTGTCTCTGTGGTGTCTACTGCTTGCCTGTACTCTCTTAGCTGCACTGTATCATTTACATTTAAATAAAATCCTCCTGTGAGTTGACCCTGGGAAGTCAAGTACCTACTTTCAAACATCTAAACTGGGTAAATACTTGCACCTCCTCCAACTCTTTGCTTACATATCCCTTGCTGAATAGGCCTAATTCATTCAATCATATTCAAGACCTCTATCCAGCTCCTTCTTCATCACCAACTGTCCTATTTACCTCTACTGCGAAATAAGACCATTTCACATGGAGGGTAGTAGTTATAAATGTTTTCTTCGGTGGCAGATGGGAAACAGAGATCCATTGACTTAACTCTCCATCGAAGTCAGATATGGAGGAATGGCACATTAGTAATTGGATGAATTCTTATTTTCACTCATGGTTGAATTTTTAATTTTTCCATTTACTCCCAGTGATAGATCTAATACATCAAAATTAGGATTTCTTTATGTATATGACTTATAAATTTGAATATATAGGTACACAAATGTATATATGTACATATACAATTTATTGATATGTATGTTGAATATACACAAATGTCAATTTTATCCCATTTTATAGTAAAGAATTATCTTTCTAACCTGGAGGACAATGCACTTATCATTTTGCCTTGCACCTAATAGATCTTCAATAAATGTCAATTCCATTTTCTATCACCAAGCATATATCAGGTTATATGTGTCAAATTGTGAAGTTCTTAAGAGTTAAACCCTGGAATCTGGTTGTCTTAACTGAAATTCCAGCTCCAAAATTTACTAAAATTTTATACACATAGATAATTATTTAAGTTTTTTTTATGTCTGTTTCCTCATTTCTAAAATAAGGATAACAATAACAATGGAGCCTTAGTGAGGAAGAAATATAAATGTTGCAAGCCAATCTGTTTAAATCTACCAAATTAGAAACTTAACTGGGAAGCAGGATGCATGATGGCTCATAACATTTTAGGAACGTATTTAGAATCTCTTTAAAGTCGTTTCTTATCATAAAAATATTGGTTAATAAATCACTGGCTAATATTAACTAACATTAAATATTTATAAATTAATGTAAAACAAAATTATCTAATGCTTTGTTTTAGTCTTTGTCTTAGTAGATGATGTTGATAAGTAGGAATCAAGATGATGGAATACGGAATAATAGCTTTTTTACATCAAGGTATTATTAAAACTTTTAAAGTCGTTTATGAATTTTATCATTTTCACTAATATGATCCCTCAAATTACCTTTAATTTGATGACTGGTTGCTGTTGCTACTGCTGTCTTCTGAAACATATCTGTAAAAAAGAAAAGGCGTTACTTTAGGGTTAAAAAACATTGTAATTTTATTTTTTCTGTCTTTTTTGATTCTAGTTGATACAAAATGTTACATTAGTTTCAGGTGTACTGCTTAGTGATTGACAAGTTTATGCATTATGGTATATTCACCACAAGTGTTGCTACCATCTGTCCAGTTATAGCACTATTACACTGTATTCTCTGTGCTGTGCCTTTAATTGCCTCATCTTATTCATTCCATTACTAGAAGCCTACATATTCCTCTCCCTTTCACCCATTTTACCCAACCTCCACCTTACTCCCTTCTGACAACCAAAAATTTGTTCTCTGTATTTATAGATCTGATTCTGCTTTCCGTTTATTCAATATTTTTTCCATTCATAAGTGGAATCATATGGTATTTGTCTTTCTCAGTCTGACTTATTTCATTTAGCATAACACTCTCCAGGTATTTTTTTAATTTTTTGAGAAACCCCAATACTGTTTTCCACAATAGCTGCACAAGATTTTTGTTTTGTTTTCCCCCATATCCTTGCCAATACTTATTATTTCTTTGTGTTTTATTTTTTTTGGATTCTAGCCACTATGATAGATGTAAGATCATATCTCATTGTGGTTTTGAGTTGCATTTCCCTAATGGTTAATGATACTGAGCATCTTTTCATGTGTCTGTTTGCTATTTGTATATCTTCTTTGGAAAAATGTCTATTCAGGTCATTTGCCTTTATTTATTTATTTATTTATTTATTTATTTATTTATTTATTATTTTATTAAAGATTTTACTTATTTAACAGAAAAGGAGAGACAGTGAGAGCAGAAACACAAGCAAGGGGCATGTGGGAGGGAGAAGTAGGCTTCCCACCAAGCAGGAAGCCTGATGTGGGGCTTGATCTCAGGACCTTGGGATCATGACCTGAGCTGAAGGCAGACGCTTAACAACTGAGCCACCCAGGTGCCCCTGTTTGCCCATATATAAATCAGATTATTTGTGGGGGATTTTTTGGTGCTGAATTGTATGAATTCTTTCTATACTTTAGATATCAACCCCTTATCTAATGTATCATTTGCAAATCTCTTCTCACACTCGGTAGGTTTCCTTTTTAGGTTTTTTTGATGGTTTACTTCACTGTGCATAAGCTTATTTTGGTGTAGTCATAATATTTTATTTTTGCTTTTATCTCTTTGGTCTGAGAAGACATATCTAGAAAAATGTTTCTACCACCAATGTCAAAGAAATTACTGCCTGTATTCTCATAAGACTTTTAGGGTTTCAGGTCTCACATTTAGGTCTTTCATCCATTTTGAGTTTATTTTTGTGTATGGTGTAAGGAAGTGGTTTTATTCTTTATTTCATTTTATTATTTATTTTATATTATTTGCATGTAGCTGTCCAGTTTCCTCAGCACCACTTGTTGAAGAGACTGTCTTTCTCATTGCATATTCTTGCCTCCTTTGTCACAGATTAATTGACCATATAGTTTTGGGTCCATTTCTGGGTCGAATCCATTGATTGACATGTCTAGTTTTGTGCCAGGACTATACTGTTTTGATTACTACAGCTTTGTAGTTGTATCTTGAAATCTGGGATCATGATACCTCTAGCCTTGTGCTTCTTTTTCAAGATTGTTTTGACTCGTTGGGGTCTTTTGTGGTTCTATGAAAACTTTAGGATTATTTGTTCTAGTTCTGCAAAAAAATGTCACTGGTAGTTTAAGGGAGATTGTGTTTAATGTGTAGACTATGGATATTTTAACAATATTCTTCTTCCAACCCATGGGCATGAAGTATCTTTCCATTTGTGTCATCTTCAATTTCTTTCATCAATGTTGTATCGTTTTCAGAGTAAAGGTCTTTCACTTCCTTGGTTAAGTTTATTCCTATTTTATTCTTTTTGTTCCAGTTGTATATGGAATTGTTTTCTTAATTTCTCTTCCTGATACTTCATTATTAGTGTATAGAACCACAACTGATTTCTGAGTGTTAATTTTGTATATTTCAACATTGTTGAATTCATTTATTAGTTCTAACAGATTTTTTGTTGAGTCTTCAGGTTTTTCTATGTAGAGTATCCTGTCATCTGCAAATAGTGACAGTTTTACCTCTTCCTTACCAATCTGGATATTTTTTTATTTTTTCTGTTGTCTAATTGCTGTGGCTAGGACTTTCAGTGCTGTTTTTGGGTTTTTTTTCTTTGGGTATTTTTTGTTTATTTATTTATTTTTATTTAATTTTATTTTTTCAGTGATCCAAGATCGTTTATGCACCACACCCAGTGCTCCATGCAATACATGCCCTCCTTAATACCCACCACTAGGCTCACCCATCCCCCTATATCCCCCTCCCTTCCAAAACCTTCAGTTTGTTTCTCAGAGTCCACAGTCTCTCATGGTTCATCTCCCCATCTGATTTATCCCAATTCACTTTTCCTTTCCTTTTCATAATGTCCTCCATGTTATTCCTTATGCTCCACAAGTAAGTGAAACCATATGATAACTGACTTTCTCTGCTTGACTTATTTCACTCAGCATAATCTCCTCCAGACCTGTCCATGTTGATGCAAAAGTTGGGTATTCATCCTTTCTGATGGCTGTGTAATATTCCATTATATATATGGACCATATCTTCTTTATCCATTTGTCTGTTGAAGGGCATCTTGGCTCTTTCCACAGTTTGGCAATGGTGGACATTGCTGCTATGAACACTTGGGTACATATGGCCCTTCTTGTCACTACATCTGTTGAAAATAGTGGCAAGAGTAGACGTCCTTGTCTTTGTCCTGATCTTAGAGGAAAAGTTTTCAAAGTTTCATCTTTGAATATAATGTTAGCTGTGAGTTTTTCATATATGGTCTTTCTTTTTTAAAGATTTTTATTTATTTATTTGACACAGAGAGAGAGAGAGAGATCACAAGTAGGCAGAGAGGCAGGCAGAGGGAGAAAGGGAAGCAAGCTCCCTGCTGAGAAGAGAGCCAGACGCGGGCCTTGATCCCAGAACCCTGAGATCCTGACCTGAGCCAAAGGCAGAGGCTTAACCCACTGAGCCACCCAGGCACCCCCATGGTCTTTTTTATGTTGAGGTATGTTCCTCATAAGTCCACTTTCTTGTGAGTTTTTTTGATGGAAGTTTTATATTATTATGTTATCTTTATTTGCACAAGAAACAGAACCATTTTCCTATAGCATATAAAATGAGACCCACTTATTATCCTTTCTTCCACACTCTCTTTTCCCTAAATATCTGCTGACTGACCAAAATTGTGACTTGTATGGTGATACGGTTAAAAAAAAAAAGCTGTATGTAAGTGAAGTAAGTTAGATGAAGAAAGACAACTAGCATATCATCTCAACTTATGTGTGGGATCTAAGCTTTTTAAAAGATTCTATTTATTCATTTGACAGAGAGGGAGAGCACAAGCAGGGGGAGCAGCAGGCAGAGGGAGAAGCAGGCCCCCTGCCAAGCAGGGAGCCCAATGCAGGGCTCAATCCCAAGGCCCTGGGATCATGACCAGAGCAAAAAGCAGACCCTCAACTGACTGAGCCATCCAGGCACCCCTCTAAATTTTTTTAAAACAAAAAATAAGCTCATAGATACAGAGAATAGGTTGATGGCTACCAGAGGTGGGGGTATGGGGTGAGTGAAATGAAGGAAGAAGGTCAAAGGCACAAAGTTCCAGTTATAAAACAATTAAGTAATGAGTATATAATGTATAGCATGGTGACCATAATTATCAATAAAGTACTGCATGTTTGAAACTTGCTAAGACAATAGATCTTAAAAGTCCTCATCACAAGAAAATAAAATTTTGTAACTATGTATGGTGACAGATGTTAACTAGACTTTTTGTGGTACCCATTTAAAGTAACTTAATTCTATTTAGAAACATATGAGCCATGTTAATTAAGTGTAAAATGGGCATTGTCCTATCTGTATTCCCTCTTTGCCATCATATACTTTTTTTTAACATTTTCCTCACCTTCTACATATTCTAATCACAAAATTTGCTTTCTTATCTCTATTAATGTCCTTGGTACAACTGAATGCTAATGCAAAAAAAAATGAGGCTACTTAGGTGGTAGACAGAGCCTACTAAAGCAATTGTAGTAAACATGGCTTTCAGTTTGAAAGGCACTGTGATTTTACTGAGTAGCTTCAGTTATTTCTGGACCTATAAGAACAAGAAAGATTAACTTCCACATGAAATCTGAAAAAAATATTGATATATGCCAAGACTCAATATTTCTAAACATTAATCCAATTCATCCATGATCCAAACTCAGCACTTTAAAGTCCTACTTGCAATATTCTGAATTGCATTTTAATTCTTCCTCAGTTGAATTTTAATATTAATTCTAAAAATAATAAATTTACTTACTCTTCACTTACTGTTCCCTCTCTGTTCCAAAATCTTATTTTATTCCATTTAAGAGCGATGATGGCAGTTAAAATAAGGATGGGTAGAAAAATGTAGAAACTGATCAAGAGGCCATTTTTTTGAGGCGCAGCATATCGTTTTCTAAGTAAGCTTTTACTTTTCGCTGAAATCATGAAAGTATATTTCAACTTTATCAAAAATTATATTCAAAGCTGATTGTACTTGAAATGTAAAAATTTGTGATTCAAATAATATGATCATAGAATAAATTTGTTTTAAAATGTTTTCAAAAAATAAACAAAATATTCTATAAAATATTTTATAAAAATGTAAAAAAATTAAAAATGTTTTCCAATATTCTGTGACTATGCCCCAAAGAACATTATATATTTGTCAACTCAATATATAATTAATATAAATTTATATTTAATCATTATATGTATATTTAATCTTTATATGTTATATTCTATTTTCCTATTATATTCCCTTTTATGAAATGCTACTTAAAATATATTAAACTGATACTATTCTTTAATAAATTTTTCATTTAAAAAATAAAGCAGGTATAGAAGAGGGACTCTAGGATGGGAGGAAGATGACAGAGGAGTAGGGGACCCTAGTTTCATCTGGTCCCTGGAATTTAGCTAGTTAGCTATCGAATCATTCTGAACACCTGTGAAATCAACCAGAGATCTAAGAAAAGAATTGTTGCAACTCTACAAATAGAAAACGGGACCACTTTCTGCAAGGTGGGAGGTGCAGAGAAGTAAACCCCAGGCAATATATTGGAAGATAAATGGTGGGGTGGGGGAGCCTCCATCAGTTGGTTGCTGGAAAGTGATATAGTAGCAGAGTGCAAAATGGGAACTTTTAGAAGTCTGCACCAATGAGGGACATCCTGCCTGAAAGGCGCTCAGGTGGCAAAGCAGGGCACAATCTTAGGTGGGACAGTATGGTCTCAGGATCCCTGGATTCACAGAGAGAATGAGGGTGTCTGAGTGCAGCAGAGTTCCCTGCATCAAAGCTGGAAGCTGGCTGCAATCAGCAAGCCTAGGAGTGGGCTTTCACCTCAGTGTTGCCATAAACCTTGAACTGCAGAATGATCAGGTGACTGCTCTCCAAGCAGGGACCCAGCAAGTAGCAGAACCATGGTGAGACTGTCTCTGCACAACAGGAATCTGAAGGGTTTGGAGACTCAGGTGGCATGGATCCTTTAAGCAAAGAGACCCAAAAGTAATATAGAATAGAAAGGAAAACAGAGATAATATACAGGAATAGTAACTTTAAAGGTAATACAATGGCACTAAATTCATATCTTTCAACTTTACTCTGAATGTAAATGGACTAAATGCTCCAATCAAAAGACACAGGGTATCAGATTGGATAAAAATAGCAAGACCCATCAATATGGTGTCTAGAAGAAATTCATTTTAGACCCAAAGACACCTCCAGATTGAAAGTGAGGGGTTGGAGAATCATTTATCACACTAATGGACATCAAAAGAAAGCTGGGTGGCAATCTTTATATCAGACAAACTAGACTTTAAACCAAAGACTGAAATAAGAGATGAAGACGGACACTATATGATATGTAAAGAGTTTATCCAACAAGAAGATCTAATAATTGTAAATATTTATACTCCTAACTTGGGAGCAGCCAATTATATAAACCAATTAATAACAAAATTAAAGAAACACATTGCTAATAATACAATAATAGTAGGGGACTTTTACACACCACTCACAGCAAAGGATAGACCATCTAGCAGAGATTACAAGAAAACAAGGGTGTTGAATGACATAAGGGACTAGAAGGACTTCACATATAAATTCAGAGCATTCCATCCTAAAGCTACAGATTTCGTTTTTCTCAAGTGCATATGGAAGTTTCCCCAGAATAGATCGCAAACTGTGTCACAAATCAGGTCTCAAATGGCACCAAAGCTTAGGATTATTCCTTGAAAATTTCAGAGCACTATTCTTTGAAACTTGAACTTAGTCACAAGAGGAAATTTGGAAAGAACTCAACTACAGTGGGGCTAAAGAGCATCCTACTAAAGAAGGAATGGGTCAACCAGGAAATTAAAGAATTAAAAACACACTGAAGCAAATGAAAATGAAAACACCATAGTCCAGAACTTTTGGGATGCAACAAAGGCAGTCCCAAGAGGGAAGTATATAGCAATACAGGATGACCTCAAGAAGCAAGAAAAGTCTCACATATACAACCTAACCTTATGCCTAAATGAGCTATAAAAGAACCACAAATGAAACCTAAAGCCAGAAGTAAAAAGGAAATAATAAAAATTGGAACAAAAACAAATGATATAGAAACAAACCAAAAAAACAGAACAGATTGATGAAAATTAAGAGTTGTTCCTTTGAAAGAATTAATAAAATTGATAAACCCCACACCAGACATATAAAAAATAAAAGAGAAAGGACCCAAATAAAATCACAAATAAGAGAAGAGAGATCACAATGACCACCACAGAAATGTAAACACTTATAAGAGAATATTATGAATAATTATATGCCAACAAACTGGGCAATCTGGAAGAAACAATGGATAAATTCCTGGAAACATACAAACTGCTAAAACTAAAACAGGAAAAAACATAAAATTTGAACAGATTTAGCCAGCAAAGAAACTGAATCAGTAATCAAAAATCTTCCAACAAACAAAAGCCCAGGGCCAAATGGCTTCTAGGGGAATTCTACCAGATATTTAAGGAAGAATTAATACCTATACTTCTCAAACTGTTCCAAAACATAGAAAGGGAAGAAAAATTTTCAAACTCAATCTACAAGGCCAACATTACCTTGATTTCAAAACCAAAGACTCCACTAAAAGGGAGCATTACAGGTCAATATCCCTGATGAATATGGATGTAAAAATTCTCAAGAAGGTATCAACAAATCGAATTCAATAAGACATTAAATGAATTATTCACCACGATAAAGTGAGATTTATTTCTGAGCTACAGGGGTGGTTCATTATTTGCAAATCAATGAACATGATGTGCCACATTAATAAAAGAAAGGATAAGAACCATATGATCCTCTCAATAGATTCAGAAAAAGCATTTGACAAAGTACAGCATCCATTCTTGATAAAAAGCCTCAATGAAGTGGGGAGAGATGGAATATATCTCAACATCATAAAGGCCAAAGACAAAAGACATACAGCTAATATTATTCTTAATGGAACAAACAAGTATGTCCACTCTCACAATCTTATTTAATATAATACTAGAAGTCTTAGACCCAGAAATCACAGAACAAAAAGAAATAAAAGGCATCCGAATCACCCAGAAAGAAGTCAAACTTTCACTATTTGCAGACAACATGATACTCTATGTAGAAAACCCAAAAGACTCCACCAAAAATTGCTGGAACTGATACAGGAATTCAGAAAAATTGCAGGATATAAAATCAACATACAGAAATCTGTTGCATTCCTATATAAAATAATGAAGAATCAGATAGAGATCAAGGAACTGACCCATTTACAGTTACACCGAAAACAATAGGATACCTAGGAATAAACCTAAACACAGAGGTGAAAGACCAGCATACTCTGAATACTATAGAACGCTGATGAAAGAAATTGAAGAGGACACAAATGGAAAAGCATTCCATGCTCATGGATTGGAATAACAAATATTGTTAAATGTCTATACTACCCAAAGCAATCTACACATTTAATGCTATCCCTATCAAAATACCAATAGAATACCAGAGCTAGAACAAACAACCCTAAAATTTGTATGGGGCCACAAAAGAACCCAAATAGCTAAAGCAATCTTGAAAAAGAAAAGCAAACCTGGAGGCATCACAACTTCAGACTTCAAGCTATATTACAAAGCTGTAGTGAGGAAAGTATGGTACTGGCACAAAAACAGACACATACATCAGTGGAAAAGAATAGAGAACCCAGAAACAAACCCACAACTCTATGGTCAACTAATCTTTGACAAGGCAGGAAAGAATATCCAATGGAAAAAAGACAATCTCTTCAACAAATGGTGTTGGGAGTACTGGACAGCAACATGCACAGGGATGATATTGGATCATTTTCTGACACCATACACAAAAATAAATTCAAAATAGATAAAGACCTGAAATGAGACTAAGGATAAAATTGAATTACATCTTTGAACTGCTGAAAGTAAAAATTCTCAATGCAGAATTCTATTTCCAGTGAGAATATACTTCACAATTTGAGATATTTTTATAAAAACATTTTAAAGACAAAAGCTGAGAATAATTGGTTACCACAAGGTGTGTATATGTGTGTGTGTGTGTGTGTATATATATATATATATATATATAAAGGAAGTTTGTCAGTGTGAAAGAAAATGACCCACATGGAAATTTGAATGTGCTGGAAGAGAGGAAAAGACCTTGAAAACAGTAAATGGATGGGTAAATGGAAATATTTATATTAAAAAATCTTTAACTTTCCATTGGCTGTTTAAAGCAAATATAATGTATTATCAGGTTTATATAAATATATATGCATAATTACAAAAGCACAAATGATAGAAAGACATTAATGGAGTTATATTCTTCTGAGGTTTTTACATTATAATATTTAGAAAAAATGAATATGCTATAAAGACCATGAACAAATGTTCATGAATGTTTACCAAATAAATTTTAAAATGTTTCATACCATCTACTATTCATATGCTATGGGTATAGATTTTGTTACTTTTACCTTTCAATAGTATGGTCATTTGAAAGATGCAACTAGCACGTTACAATAGTTAACATCCTTGGAATATACAGAGTATATAATAAAACTATCCCCTATTCTGTAATTTAATCATACTTATCTATAAAACTCTGCTGTATAGACAGAAATGTTTTGGGAACCATGGTTAAAATTAAAGGGAGGCCTATTAGCATGTTCACTTCTTAACTGGAACTAAAAGCATATACAAAGTTTTGATTGATAGTATGATCCGGAGCTGTACTGTTTAATACAGTTGTCACTGGCCACAAATGGCTACTTAAATTTAAATTAAATAAAGTAAAATAAAACAGAAATTTTAGTTTATTAGTTGCACTATGGACATGTCAGGTGCTCAACAGCCATATGGTCAGTGGAGACCATTTCTATAAGTACAGAAAGCTCTACTGAAGCACACTGATCTAGATACTAACTGTCGTCAAGCCAAAATCCATCATCATAACTTCCTCCTGGTGATGATGGGGTTGGTTCACAATCTGGAGGAGAATATCCAACATCACAGTGACAATTAAGCATATTATTGCAAACCTAAAACCAAACAAAAAATTAGAACATTTTAGGTACAATGCAAAAATTAAATGCACTATTTGTGGCTGTTAGTCAATGTAAGTTATTAAAATATGATCACTTCATATATTATAGTTTTTATTTTAATGTGGAAAATAATTTTACAATAAAATGTAATATAATAAGTGTCTTTGCAATATCTTTTCAATGTCATAGGTACTTCTTATTTGTCTCTTGTATTTTTATTTTTTATTTATTTTATTTTTTTTTTAAAGATTTTATTTATTCATTTGACACAAAGAGAGAGATCACAAGTAGGCAGAGAGGCAGGCAGAGAGAGAGGAGAGAGGAGGAAGCAGGCTCCCTGCCGAGCAGAGAGCCCGATGTGGGCCTCGATCCCAGGACCCTGGGATCATGACCTGAGCTGAAGGCAGCGGCTTTAACCCACTGAGCCACCCAGGTGCCCAGTCTCTTGTATTTTTAAATAATAGATAACATTCTGCTACAATGAAAATGCCTTATTCTAAAAAGGCATAGAAATTATGAAATAATGGGAATTGACTTATATTATGAATTGTGCTAGGTTTTTGAAAAATGCCTTTGATAAGAGCCAACTTTTACAAAAAATGGGGGATAAAATGTAACGGAAAAAGCTTGCTTAACCAGACACGGATACCAAAATGTATTTTGCTAGAAATAGGAAGGCTAGAAAATATCTATAAATGTGATCTGGTGGATGAATCAAAAGGGTCAGAAGCAGAAGAGAGAATCTAGAAATAGATTCATGCAGAAATTAAATTTAAACTAAATAAGGAAAGAAACAGAAAAGAAACTGCTAATGATAGGACACATAAGTGATTTGGGAGAAAATTTTGATACAATTCATGCAGGCAGGTCACCTTTTTCCTGGATTATTAAAATATGAAGCATCAATATGGCAGGAGACACTAGCTACAGAGTTAAGGCCAAATGCAGACTTGGAAAAATTTACAAAATTTCTATATCCTGGTAGCTAATTTCACAATGGATGAACAGATAGAAATGTAAATGGCAATATGAGGATACTTACATGCTTAAGAACTGTATCTTTATTTCTTAACTAAATGCAAATTAACAATAGATATAGCTGTGAGAAGAGATTTTAAAAACAGAATCTCATCTGGCTAGAATTTGAGAAAATGCAAATTTTTGTTCAAGATAGGTGAGAGCAAAAACTGGTATAATATTTCTAAAAAACATAATATTTATGAAAATTTAAATGGTGCATAAATTTGACCCATCAGATTTCATTGCCAACAATTTAAGAAATCAGGTAATTGTGTGCAAAGGTGAATGTACAGCAATGTCCATTATAACATTATTTACATTAGTTAAGTAAAAATTTGACATAATCTAAAAGTCCATTGGTAAATGAGTTTTCAAATATAGTATGGAAGCGACATACACAGAAATAAATTGAAGATATTAAAGAGATCTGAATTAACAAGATATTCTGCTCTCCACATCAAATAATTCTGAACCTTATTACTAATCTGGAAAAAGTTACTGACATGGACTTTAAATACTATACATAAAAATAGAATACTATACGTAAAAATAGAGGAAATAATACATACCCCATGTCCACTGCAATTTATTTCTGACCGACAATTTGGTCTATTTGGGTAGTCACTGACTTCTCGGCAGAGTCCATCAAAACAATACTAAAATGTTAAAACAACCAACAACAAAAATTTTAAATGTAAATTCAAAAGTTGAGCAATTGTACTTGGTACAAAAATTAGATGCACAAGATAGTTACACATACACACCCTCACTTACACCCACACCCACACACACACCATATGAATCTGGATTTCATGACACCTCCTCCTTCTAATAAAAAATGTTGGGAGTCCAAATGGCATATTATTATACTACCACATATAAAATTCTGAGAATGAGACACTATTTTTTCCTTATGAGGGAGCACAGCTGTGAGTTTATTGATACTAATTGACATAAGAACAAATACAGTCAACTGATCATTTGTAATGAGGTAGGATCTGTCTTTGCATTTTCTATGCAATTTTATAATATATACTCAGACTGACCTTGTGAAGAAGATGTTTTTATCCTCATTTTGTATTTGATAAAAATAAATGTACTCCTTTAAGGTCATACTGACAAACCCAATACTCAGTGCACGAATTACTTTAGTCACAGAGCCACATATTTACTGACCAATGCTAAATATCAGTCATTTTTATATTTATTTCCAACATTAATGACATATAATATCTCTTGTCTTTCACATTAGCAGTGTGACCTTAGTACAAATTATTTAATCCCTCCATTCCTCAGTTTATCCATCTTTGAATTTGGGATAGCAATTGATACCCAATTTTTTTAAACTATAGGTTATTAAAAAATGCAGGTTATAAGGATGAAGCAATTTGTTAGACACAAAGGGATAAAAGTAATGTTTGGCACATAATAAATGTTCACTAATACAAGATACTGTTTTATTGTTTATTTACTTCATTTTCATGTAGACTTTAAGTGCTTACTCCTATATCCAAATTTTAATTTAGTCTGAATATCTTTGGGATATTTTCTAAGATTATCTGCTGCCTTTTCTCAGGTTATCTGATAGAATATCCACTATATGATGAATAGTCTTAAAAATCATTATCTTCTATCATCATTAACCAATTATCATCATAAAGGAAAGAATATCAGCTCGTTCATTAGCTGAAAGTGCTCTGATGAAGCCAGCAAGAATAACAAAATGTTGGACAAACCAACGTCACCTGTCCACAAAACCATCTTCATTCTAATTCTCTTTAAACATTGTCATGAGGCAATAATAAATGAGTCATATTTCACTGGGTTGTCTTTAGGGGAAAAATTACCCAGGAAAAGTTAAGACTCGTCCTTCGGATATATTTTTCTTCAAGTAAACAGATCAATTTGTAGCTGGCGCTTTTGTAATGACAGCAAAAGCAAGAGACACTATAAAAGGACTTAGCCCTGGGCAATGGTTGGGATGATGTTTTGAATATAAACTAATCTACAAGCCTACCTTCTTTGAATAGGAGACACAAATAGTGTCCCAGAAGCAGTCACATCATGGTTCAAAGAAAAAAATGTATATGTAAATACATATTTCCTAAAGAGAAATGCCTGGATTATGTAAGCAATTTTCTTACAGTCCCAGGTATGAGTAAGAAAAAGGCAGTTAATTTTATTTATTTATTCAATGATTAGCTTATCTAATTTTGGACAACTAGATGTCCCAAACATACCCCTTTTCAAGTTAAAAATGAATGTGCTGAGAGGTGTTTATCTTCCCTACCCTACCTATGTGAGCTAGAAATCACTTCGATAAATTATTCTCTTCTAAGTCTTATAAATAAAAAAAAAATCAAAAAAGCTTTCTATCACATCCAATATTAAGCAAACTTGCATTATTGGAATAATGCCTATCTCCATACAGTATAAAAATATGTGTTTTATTTAAAATTTCATTATGATTCATAAGAGAGACATACTTTTTATGTTATAAATAAGATATAAAGTCTCCTCTCTCTCCTTCTTTCTGTTCTTTTCTATCTTTATCTACAAAGGACCCACATTAATAAGAATAAGGTAAAGAAGTCTTTCCTTTCCAACCACTCTGAAATCAAATGAACAATGTAAAATAACAAATGAAAATAAAGTATATCTTTGATGAATTTTTTAAATAACCACAGATTAATTCCAATTCAAATTCACAGACATGGCACTCACAATTGGTCCCCTTTTCCTAATTAATGTGAGTAAAGGAGAATCAGAACAAGGCAATTAGAAGATGAGAGATTTAAGAACTTCCTGGGATTTCAAAATAAAACGAAGGCCACTGATGGCTAAAATGAAGTGAGGAAGCAACCACATCACATACGATAGTAAAGGAGAGATCCTGGTTGCCCAGCCTCACAATGCTCTGAAGGATCTACAGCCCCAGAGTAATAACAAAAAGCAAAAGCAAAAGCGCCAAAAGTGCAATTTGGGCAGGGAGGCCAAAATGCAGAATTTCCCATGGAAGTGTCCACAAAACCACAGAAGTAGTTAGCTCTCATATTCACTACTCACCTCTCCTTTCTCTCAATTACAAAATGCAGTCAGCAAAACACTTTTATCCCAAGGGAGAAAATTTAGAAAGGTATTTTGTTTCCTAAAGCAATTGAATTAATGATGAGTATAGAATTTGGACTTTTCAAGTGGTCTGTCCTCTAGGAGAGTCGCTATCCAATTAAACTATTGGAAGTACCACGACCTAAATGGCTAGTTCCCAAATGAGACTGTCATTTGACAAATCCCTGTCACATGGAAAAGGCTGTCCATTTTTTTTTAATTAAAAAAAAAGTGGGAGAAAAAAGTCATGCCAACTTAAAGCTCCTACTGAACCAAGTAGGAAAAGTCAGTCTCCCTCCCTCCATCTCTCCCTCCTTCCCTTCCTTCCGTTCCTTCCCTTCCCTTCTCTTCCCTTCCCTGTCCTTCCCTTTCCTGCCCTGCCCTTCCCTGCCTTTCACTCCCCTTCTCTTCCCTTCCCTTTCCTTCCCTTTTCTTCCTCTCTCACTCCTTTCTTTGTTCTCCCTCCATGAGGACATTGGCCAGTTGGGCATAGGCTAATGATCAGACTTTCCCAGGCAGAGGATAACTGATGGAGAGGAGTGATCTGTAAAGGTTATAGTGGTCATACAGGGTAGTAAGACAAACCAGCATGACAATCTTCTGTGGCATTTGTATGTTTAGTCCTCATATGGTTTTATTTCAATTGTTGTCATTATAATTGTATTTTTCCTATAGGTAAGATGTTGTTTCACTATCAATACTTTTTTTTTAAGATTCTTTGTTTTAATTTTCATTGATTTAATTATGCTGTATCCTGCTGTGAATTTTACTGGGTTCATCTTATATGATATTCTTTCAGCTTCTTGCATTTTTAGGTTTATGCCTTTTGGCAAATCTGAAACTTTCCAGGCATTATTTCTTTAAATACTTTTCTATCTTTAAGTTCTTTCCCTTATTCTTCTAGAATGACAATGTCATGGATATTATATCTTTTGTTATAATCTCACAGGTCCCTGAAGGGGGGACCTATTCATTGTTTTTCAGTCTACTTTCTGTTATTCAGATTGGGTATTTTCTATGGGTCTATCCTCAACTTTACTGATTCTTTACCCTTTCCCCTCCATTCTGCTCCTGAGTCTATCACCGAGTTTTATATATTACTCTATTTTTTATTTCTAAAATTTCCACTTGGTTCTTTTTTATGTCTTCCTTCTGTATGCTGGAACTTTCCATTGTTTCTTTCTCTTTTTTATATTAATTTCAATTAGCCAACATATAGTACATCATTAGTTTCAGATGTACTTTCTATTGTTTCATTAGTAGCTTCGAGCGTATTTGTAATTGTTTTTTAAATTATTTTTAAAGATTTTATTTATTTATTTATTTGACACACAGAGGGAGATTACAAGTAGGCAGAGAGGCAGGCAGAGAGGAGGAAGCAGGCTCCCCGCTGAGCAGGGAGCCCGATGCGGGGCTCAATCCCAGGACCCTGAGATCATGACCTGAGCCGAAGGCAGAGGCTTTAACCCGCTGAGCCACCCAGGTGCCCCTGTAATTGCTTTTAAAACATGCTAATGATGACTGCTTTACATTCTCTGGAGTATACTGGTATCATCTTGGTGTTATCTTGGTATCAGTGTTTTATTTTGTTCTATTTCAAGTTGAGATTTTCCTGGTTCTTGGGATGAAGAGTGATTTTTTTATTGAAACCTAGATATTTTGAGTTTTATGTTATGAGATTCTGAATCTTGTTTAAACCTATTTTAACAGTTCCTGTTAGAGCTCTAGAGGGAAGACAAGGGATATTGCCTTATTATTGCCAAGTAAGGTTGGAAGTATAGATTCCACTAATATGTGAGATGAGAAGGGCTCCTAATTACTACAAGGGTCAAGGAAGAACAGACACTGCTGGGCCTCTGCTCATACCACCCGGTGAGAGATAAGGTATGACCACAATTTCTTCTCTGTTGTTTGGCTGAAGTAGAACAGTTATTATTTAAAAGTGTACTATTTGCTAGACTGCTCCTTTCACTAAAGAAGTCAGGCTTTCCTTGATGACTTCTTTTTGTCTGTTCCATTTGGCATTTTTGAGTTGCTAGCTTTTCTGATGCCCTGCTGGGGATATATGAAGCAAAAAGAAAATGGAACTCATTGCTATGTTGTTCCTTAGGTTCTGAAATCCCTGCCTAGTCTGCCTTTCTCTCTTCAGCTTTCAGAGTCTTATGTTTGCTTTACATACAAAATTGTTTTTTAACTGTACGTAGTAGAAAAGTATGTCTGGTGCATCCTTCCGAAACCCCTGATCTCTATCTAATCATTTTTAATCATCACATAATACGTTTACCAATAGTTTCCTTATTATGTAACTCATTTTGTAGTATTTAAGAGATCTTTGAGTGTACTAGACACTATATTTTCTTTGAGCTCTTTATTAAAACATTTTGATCTGTAATTCCTCTGAAATGTTTTCTATTTTAGTCTAGAGGTCAGTTTATTTATCCTGATACCAATATTGCAATGGTTTAATTACTTTAACTTTACAATAAGTCTTGATATTTAGTAGTATGAATTTCCAGTTTTCATTTTCTTCTTTAAAATTGCATTGACTATGGGGCACCTGGGTGGTTCAGTCGATTAAGTGTGTCTGCCTTCAGCTCAGGTCAGGATCTCAGGGTCCTGACATCTAGCCCCACATCTGGTCCCCTCCTCAGCAGGGAGTCTGCTTCTAACTCTCCCTCTGCCTCTGACCCCACCCCTCCCACCTACACCCCCAGCTCATGCTCTCTCTGTCAAATAAAAAATAAAATCTTCAAAAAGCTAAAAAAAAATTAACTATATTTTATTTCTCTTTTGCACTTTTATATAAACCTTTAGGTCAGTTTTTCAATCTCCATCAGCAGAACATCCCCACCCTTACCAATAAAATTAAAAAATAAAATAAAATAAAAACCTGCTGAGGTTTGATTCTTGATGGTATCAGATTCATCAGTTGATTTTGAGAACACTGACATCACAACAATACTAAATCTTCCAATATATAAGGATGGTTTATTCCTCTATTTATGTAGATCTTCTCTGTTTAGTAATGCTTTGTACTACTTTGCAGTTGTCAGTGTAGAAGTTGTCTTGTGTACTTTTATTTAGTGTTCCTAGGTGATAAATGCTTTTAAATGTTATCAATGCCACAATATCATGCCAGGACTCCTTCTAAAAGCTTCATTTTATAAAGCTAGAACTTTAAAGACAAAGTCACAGGGCTGTTACAATCTTGGCTTGGGAAGGTTTCAGCCAAAAAACACAATCTACACTTCAGTAAAAATCACAATTCACAGAATTTTCATGTGCAATCCAAACAGTAGAAATGCGTGTTTTGTAGGTTTTGCCCTGATCACTCACTCACTATATTGGAAATATATGGCCACATTATTAAAAATTATTTGCAAATGTCGCTGTACAAAGAAATGTAGTATATTGTAATTTATACTGTAATTTACCTGACCAACCGACAGTTGGCATTTAATGTATCTTTGTTTTATCCTCTATTGTACCTCATATCATAATTGCTCTATACAAATGTATATTTCCTAATATCTAAAAATTATTATTACATTAGAAATGCATTAAAAAGCATGTTAATATATTACACTCTTTACACATTTTTTTTAAGTAGGCTCCATGCCAAGCACGGGGCTGGAACTGAAGACTCTGGGATCAAGACCCAAGCTGAGATCGTGAGTCATATGCTTAACTGACGGACTCACCCAGGCACCCAACTATTTACACATTTCTAAATCACTTTCCAGAAAGCTAATTTATACTTGCTTTAACATGATGGTAAGTTATGCTTCTCACCATCAAATATTATTTTCAATGCTCAAATAACATAAAAATAATGGTTGGATATTCATTTTATTCATTCGCTTTGTATTTATTTAATAACAAGTTAGGTGGAAGATATTCATATTCCTAAGTCATATGTTCAATTTCATGAGTTTTTCTTGAACTGATATATATTGAGGTGTGTGTGTTTGTGCATATGCACATATACATAATATACATATATACTGTGATATACATATATATTATGTAGTGTTTTCTTTGACACCAGCTGGGTGTCCAACAATTCCAAGTAAGTCAATTCTGACACTATTTGGAGTTAAAATCACATCCCACAACTTAAAAACTCAGTGCCACAAGACTGCCCCTATTTTAGTTACCAGATGCAAATCCAAGACCACCCATACTTCTGACCATCTCTCTATAAATAGTGAAGGTTCCCATGGCCCCCTCCTCGGGTTTGATAATTTGCTCAATTGGCTCACAGAACTCAAGAAAACATTTTTTTTTTAAAGATTTTATTTATTTATTTCACAGCGGGAGAGAGATCACAAGGAGGCAGAGAGGCAGGCAGAGAGAGAGGGGGAAGCAGGCTCCCTGCTGAGCAGAGAGCCCGATGCGGGCCTCGATCCCAGGACCTGAGATCATGACCTGAGCCGAAAGCAGAGGCTTTAACCCACTGAGCCACCCAGGCGCCCTCAAGAAAACATTTTACTTATGTTTACCAGTTTATTATAAAGCAACAGCTAAATGGAAGAAATGCATTGAGAAAGGTATATTGGGAGCCAGGGGGCAAGAAGGATGTCATAGTGTCCAGGACATTTCTGCACATCTTATCATTGCAGCAAGTTGAAAGTCTCGGAATCTCAATGTTCAAAAGTTTTATCAAGTTCAATTTCCAGCCACACCACTTTTCCTACTTGCAGGTCTGTGAGTGGGGCTAAAAGTTCCAACTCTCTAATCATTTGGTCTTTTTGATAACCAGCCCCACCCAAAAGCAATCTAGAGGCTCCACCCTAAGTCACCTCATTAACATAAACTCAGGTTTGGTTGGAAGCAGACTAGTAACAGAAAACATTCCTATCACATGGGAAGTTCCAAGGGGATTCAGATGCTCTGTGTCAGAAACCAGGGACAAATACTGAAGTATTTTTATGTGTTAGACCACATACACACACACACACACACATTATTTTGTGTATATTAATGAATGATTAAATAAGTTAATAAATTTATGTGTTTACTCCATCATATTTACAATAAATGTTCTTTCAGTTTAAGTTATCTTTAAAAGGATGACATATTACTTTATAATGTAGTCAGTACTAGTATGTTCCTTTGCAACTAAGTCATTGCTTTTATGTCAGAATAAAATTATCTCAAGTTTACTAGTCACTTCCAATTTCCTCTTAATTTTCATTTCTTAAAATATTATATCTCAATGTAAAATATTTTAATTAAAATGTGAGATAATTGTGTAGTTTTATTTTTGGTCAACAAATTTTTAATGGTACCAGTTTAAGAATATTTTATTCTACTTCTCAAAATTTTAAGAAAAAAATAAACAANACATACACACACACACACACACATTATTTTGTGTATATTAATGAATGATTAAATAAGTTAATAAATTTATGTATTTACTCCATCATATTTACAATAAATGTTCTTTCAGTTTAAGTTATCTTTAAAAGGATGACATATTACTTTATAATGTAGTCAGTACTAGTATGTTCCTTTGCAACTAAGTCATTGCTTTTATGTCAGAATAAAATTATCTCAAGTTTACTAGTCACTTCCAATTTCCTCTTAATTTTCATTTCTTAAAATATTATATCTCAATGTAAAATATTTTAATTAAAATGTGAGATAATTGTGTAGTTTTATTTTTGGTCAACAAATTTTTAATGGTACCAGTTTAAGAATATTTTATTCTACTTCTCAAAATTTTAAGAAAAAAATAAACAAAGCTTAAACTCTGTTCTATTATTGTGTTTTGTGGAAAGGCCAAATTTTTAACATATATATGTTATGCTTTTGGAGGAAGAATTAGACATGTTGGCCAATGAGCCAATAAATGGTTTAGTTTCACTACAAATTAATTCTCCTTGTCAATTATAGAAAGATTAAATTTTTGGCTTTTTTTTTTTTTTGCTTTTCTTTGTTGTTATTAGTCAGGTTGTTCTGACCTACTTTTTTGGTGTATTATCTGTTCTTTTTTGTTCTTTGTTTATACAAATTTTTTGAAGATCAGATCCTGGCCTAACAAAGAGTCTTAGATTCTCAAGTGTGAGAAAACAAGTTTAAATATCTATAGCAAAATTTATAATAAAACAATGATAGTCCACTAGCAAGTGCTCCTTTGACTAACAGAAATTCTGATATTTGAATCTTAAGATCATGATACAATAACCAAAATTTGTAAAATTAATTATAAATGAAAAATCTTTAGGTCTCTCTCTTTCTTTCTCTCTCTCTCTCTCTCCCTCCAGGAGAAACAGTTCTGTATCTCAGTGGTATAGATTCAGTATGTCCAGGGAGTAAGTGAGTTCAGGATTTTTCCAGATTGCCATCTTGGACCTTATCCTCTCTCTCTCTTTTTTCTCTATCTCTCTCATGAACAAACACATTTACATACACAGACACTCAGATGCACACATATATGGAATTGAGTAAAATTTTTACTTACCTTATTTACTCCACACATAGTGCCACTGTTCATTCGGGTAATATCAGGAATTGAAGCGTTTGCTTCACTTCTTAAATGTGCTGACAAACAGATATGGCCTCCAAGGTAAGTATATTGAACATCATAAATTGTTGTTGGTACTATTTCTGAATGTGTCCAGTGACAAACTATCTTTGCACAAAGAATACTCCTGTCAATAGAAGGCAGAAAAAAAGTTCATATGTCACTTAGAGACACATTATATTAAGTAGTTAATAGTTCAAAACATGAAAATAATTCAAAATGTTTCTCAGATCATAAAATCAGTTATTCAGAACATACATCATCTTATGAAGTATAACAAATTCATCTGCATATACTAGGTCCATCTCTCATTTGTAAACTTATTTTTGCACACGCACACACACACACACAAGCATTTGAAAAAATTATAGTTATCTAAATACACACCCAAAATTACACTCTGATTTTCCACAGTTTCCAAAATCATCTGCTTGAAAGTTCACTTCTTGTGAACATAGATAAGTAGAAACTTTAGCAACTGAAAATATAAAGTTAAAATTACTCTTAAAGATATTATTATGGAGACATCTAGGTAATAGCAATGCCCTTCAGAATCATCTACTATAAATTTTTAGAGTCATCTACTGGTTATAAAAGGAGAAACACTAAAAATTACCCACTTGAGAATAGGAAAATTTTATCATAGGCAGAAATGACTAAGAAAGCAGTCATTTACTCTCTTATCTACAATCCTAATATTCTACTCTTCTTTGCATCAATCACCTGAAAATTGATTAATATCTTTTTTTTTGTATTTGTCCTGTACTTATTAGGTCTATTTTACCTCTTTACATAGTTCAAAGTCACACTGATTCGCAATTTTATTTTCAAATTTGGATTTATACAAACAGTACCTTTTATGATGGCTATTGGATAGATTACTGTTTTTAGAAAAATACAGTTTGAAAATGAACCCCAGAAAAAAAGATATATCTATTACATTTTCCAAATAATTTTTCACACTGCATATCCGGATCTTGGCATATTCCATTAAAGCAATAGGCAGTCTTATTATTGCATGGTTCTAAATCAGCAGATCTCACATCAGGTACACAAAATATAGAAGATCCATTGCAAAATTCTGGAAAATCACATGGATCTGTCATTTTCCTACATAAACGTCCTCTTTCGGCTATCTGTGAGACAAAAAAAAAATCAGTATTTTCTTAAAGTAGTAAACCAAAAATGTAAAAAAAAAACTTAAACAAGAGAAGTGTATTTCTGTCACTTCCATTACTATTACATTTTTAAGTATTTAGAGTCAAATTATGAATTTACTTAAAAGCTCCAGTGAAATAGGTTGGAAAAAACCCAAATGCCCATCCATGGGTGAACAGATCAACAAACTGTGGTATATTCATACAATGGAATATTTTCAGCCATATAAAGGAGTACTGATACAAATACTATAAGGTGGATGAAACTTCAACACTATGGTAAAAGAAGAAGGCCACCACAAAAAGTCACATATACTATGCTTCTACTTATATGAAATATCCAGAATAAGTTACTCCAGACAGAACACAAATAGGTGGTTGCCGGGAACTGAGGCGAAGGGAGAAAGGAGAACAAGGGCTTAAAAGGCTGGGAGTTTCCCGTTTGAGTGAGGAACATGTTTTGGAACTAGACAGAAGTGGCAGTTGCACAACATTGTGAATATACTAAATGCCACTAACTTGTTCACCTGTAAATGGCAAATGTTATGGTACATGATTTTCACCTTAATATTTTTATTTTTTTAATTTAATTTTATTTTTTCACTGTTCCAAGATACATTGTCTATGTACCACACTGAGGGGTCCATGCAATACCTGCTCTCCTTAATACCCACCACATTAATGTTTTTAAAGGCTCTACCAAATGTAGGAATTAGCTCCATGTGCAAAGGAAAGGGCAAGGGACTGTGTAGAAAAGCCTTATTCCTCAATCCTACTGATTTGGAGACAAAGGCCAAGATGAGAGCTCTGGTGAAGGGAAGAGTGACAAGGTTTATTGCTAAGTGGTAGAAACTTGAGGCTTGCCTCTATATTCATACTGTTTGAAGACAAGTGACCACTGGCTTTAATTACTAGCACATAGAGTGAAAAAGAGCACACATAGGACAAACTAGGATGATGTTAGAAGAGCTTTCATTGACAGAGAACCTGGCAAACCTGAAATCTGGCAATCAAGATCTCTAATTAATCAGCTTCTATGATTGTCATTGACTCCTGAAACTGACACAATAAAGATAAGATGCTACAATAAAGTGATCCCCAAAAGATAAATCTTACTCAGTCTCCTTTCAGGTGTGGCTATAAAGGAAAACTGAATGGACAACTTCCCAAGGGAAGTCAAAGATTCAATCTACTTCTGGGACCAGGAGTCCTTGCAAAGTTAAACTTCAGTGTTAGTTGCTCACTATTCTAAATGGACTCCCTTCCTGCTATTCCCAAAATGAGATTATTATTATTGTTGTTGGTTTATTCAAACACTGTATGTCAACTATGTTTTGGGTGGCTTATTTGTAATTTTGTCATAAGTTGCCTGATCATGAAGAGCTAAATTCAGGTATGACCAAGAGGAGTTCACAGTGTCCAAATAATCTGGAATTAATATTGAATAATAACTGGATGGGGTCAGAGTAGATTAAAAACAATGCAGTGAAAGACACAGCTAAGGAGGTTGAAAAGATCAAAAGACATCCTCAGAACTTGGAAATCAACTATGTATGAATCAGGTATATAAAGCTACATATTTGAAAGTTGTGTAAAAAAAAGTTTAAAAAATGCTACAAAAATGAATGCACGAGAACACAAAAAATTATGGAAGGAAATTATGTAATATTTTGAAAGCTTACCTGACATGTTTTTCTATCACAGCATGGTCCATTGCCACACTCTGCAAATCCAATCAGAGTACAATCTAAAGGATTACAACATTTTTTATGACTGCATTCCTACAAGAGAATATAAGAGTTAAATAATAGGAATTTTCAATCAAATAAATAATTGTATTTATTCTCAAAATATACAAAATATCTCACCAAGTTAATTATTTGAGGAATACTTTTCTATTTACCAAACCTCCTCAAGATATCATCTTGGGAATATATAACAATTTATGTATGTTACAGAATAGAGATTCCAAATTATAACATTTTATTATAGTAAACAATGTTTCAAAGAAAAAAGTTTATCATTATCTTTTTAACTTTAAGACCTTATATTAAACATTAATATAGAAATTATTAGATAGTAGAGCACAAAGATATTAATGACTCTTCATAATATACTATTTTCTTCTTTCTACATAGTAAAAGAGTGATGTTTCACAAGACTGATAGTAATATTTAAAAATTAGTAAAGTGGATAGTAACAAATAACTTTATATATGCTTCAATATTATTGTTTTTATTACTCATGTGCTAAAATTTTACATATCTGCACATTATGGTTTATTTTATAATTTTGTGTCTGTATTTCTGTTGATGAATTTCTGTTTATTTCCTTTATTTGTAAGCATTATACTAATGATATTAACTGCTAGCCACCAACATATTATCACTACATTTTAAAATTTGTCATGACAATTTACTTTTGTTTTGATTTTTTTTTCTGGTAACTTCTTGATATTGTGATATTGTGAAATTGTAGACTCATGAAATCTGAGAACCATAATCTTTTTTTTCTGGTTTGTTCTTTAAGCTTATGGATAAAATTTGACTCTACCCTGACCCCACTAAGTATGTGAGTTTATGGTATGTGTGTAAAATGTTAGTGTTATATATAGGTATTCATTTATTTTCATTTTATGTTGAATTTTTTTACTTGAGTATAGTTCACAGAATGTTATACTAGTTTCAAGTGTACAATTTTGTGCTTTGACAAGTGTATACATTATGCTAGGTAAATAAGTATAACTACCATCAGTCCTCATACATCATTCTAACAATATCATTGACTATGTTCTTTATGCTATACCTTTCATTCTTGTAACTTACTCATTCCATAACTGAAAACCTGTATCTCTCTTTCCCCTTAACCCATTTTGTCCAACCATTCACCATCCACCCTTCTGGCAACCATCAGTTTGTTCTCTGTATTCATAGGTCTCATTTGGCTTTTTGTTTGTTTATACATTTGGCTTTTTTTTTTTAGATTCCACTTATGAGTGCAATCATATGGCATTTGTCTTTCTCAGTCTGACTAATTTCACTTAGAAAAATACTCTCTAGGTATACCCATGTTGTCTCAAATGGAAGAACCCCAACCTTTTCTCCAGCCATACAATATTCCATTTTGTGTGTGTGTGTGTGTGTGTGTGTGTGTGTGTGTGTGTGTGTGGTGTATGTACACGATTTTTCCTTATCCATTCATGCACTGATGGGCAAATAGCTTCCATATCTTGGCTACTGTAAATAATGTTGCAATAAATGTAGGGATGCATGTATCTTTTTGAATCAGTGTTTTTGTTTTCTTTAGATAAATAACAGTAGTGGAAGTAGTGGAATTATTGGATCATAATTTTTATTTTCAATTTTTTGAGGAAAACTTCACACTGTACTTCACAATGCACAAGGGTAAACATTTGTTTCTTCTATATAGTTAATAGTCTGTTTCTTGGTTTACAAGGATGTAAAGAAAGGGGAATGCAAACTGGTGCAGCCACTCTGGAAAACAGTATGGGGGTTCTTCAAAAAGTTAAAAATAGAACTAGTCTATGACCTAGCAATTATATTATGAGGTATTTACCCAAAGAATACAAAAATACTAATTCCAAGGCATTCATGCACCCAATGTTAACAGCAGCATTATCTACAATAGCCAAATTATGGAAGCAGCCCAAGTGTCCATTGATTTACGAATAGATAAAGATGTGTGGCATATATCTGTGATGGAATATTACTAATTCATAAAAAAGAAGTAATTTTGCCAATTGCAATGACATGGACAGATCTAGAGTATTATGCTAAGCGAAATATGTCAGTCAGAGAAAGAAAAATATGTTTGTTTGGTTTTTTTTGCTTATTTGTGGAATTTAAGAAACAAAACAAATGAGCAAAGGGGAAAAAAAGGAGAGAGGCAAACCAAAAAACAGGCTCTTAGCTATAGAGAACAAACTGATAGTTACCAGAAGGGAGGTCGGTAGGGTGATGTGTTAAATAGGTGGTGGGGTTAAGGACTACACTTGTTTTGATGAGCACTGGGTGATGTATAGAATTGTTGAATCATTATAATGTACCCCTGAAAATAATATTATACTATGTGTTAACTGGAATTTAAATTTTTTATAAAAGTCTATTTTGTTTGATACAAGTACGGCTACTCTGGGTTTCTTCTGCATTCCATTTGCATGGTTAGTGTTTCTCTATCCCCTCACTCTCAATCTACAGGTATCTTTAGTTCTGAAATGAGTCCCTTGTAGGCAGCATGTGGATGGGTCATTTTTATCCACTGTGACACCCTCTGTCTCTTGGATTGTTTAGTCCACTTATATTCAAAGTTATTACTGATAAGTATGTATTTATTGCCATTTTCTTAGTTGATATATGGTTGTTTTTGTAACTTTTCTCTGATATTTTCTTCTCTTTATCTCTTCCATGGCTTGTTGGTTTTCTTTAGTGATATACTTGAATACCTTACTCTATTTTTTGCATATCTGTTACTGTTTTTTTTTAAGATTTATTTATTTATTTATTTGACAGAGAGAGAGAGAACACAAGTAGGCAGAGAGGCAGGCAGAGAGAGAGGAGGAAGCAGGCTCCCCACTGAGCAGGGAGCCAATGCAAGCCTCGATCCCAGGACCCTGAGATCAGAGGCTTTAACCCACTGAGCCACCCAGACGCCCTGTTACCGTTTTTTGATTTGCAGTTACTATTAGATTTATATAGAATGTCTTCTGCATATAGCAATCTATATTAAACTGATGGTTGCTTAATTTTGAACTCATTCTTTACTCCTCTCCCCTTCACATTTCAGATATTTGGTATATTCAGATATTTGGATATTTTATATCCTTGTATTTTATGAATACCTTGATTGACTTTTACAGAAATACCTATTTTTACTGCTTTTGTGTTTTTTATTTTTCATATTCTCACTTATGGTCTTTCCTTTCCATTCAAAGGGATCCCTTTAGTATTTCTTCTAGAGCTGGTTCAGTGGTTTTGAAATCCTTTAGTTTTTTTTTGTTTGAGACACTAGCTCTCCTTCTATTCTGAATAATAGCCTTACTGGATAGAGTATTCTTGGATACAGATTTTTCCCTCAGCACTTTGGATACATCATGCCACTCCCTTCTGGAAAATTGCCTTATAACCTTATGGGGTTTCCTTTGTATGTAACTGTCTTTAATTCTCTTGTAACCTTTAAAATTCTTTATCACTATTTTTTGCCATTTTAGCGCCTATGTGTCTTGGTGTGGACCTCTCTGGGTTGAATTTGTCAAGGGCTCTCTGTGCCTTCTGAAACTGGATGCTTGTCTCCGTCCCCAGATTTGGTAAGTTTTCACCTATTATTTTTTCAAGTATATTTTCAGCCCCCCTTTCCCTCTCTTCCCTTTCTGGGATCACTAAAATGTGAATGTGATTATGCTTGATTGAGTCACTGAATTCTCTAAGTGTATTCTCATTATTCAGTATTTGTTCGTCTCTCCCTTGATCAGCTTGATTGTTTTCCATTCTACCCTCTAGGTCACTGATACATTCCTCTGCTTCCTGTAACCTGCTATTTAATCAACCCATTGTATTTTAATTTCATTTATTGAGTTCTTCATCTCTGAGATACTATTTTTTATTTCTTCATCCAGGGTCTCACTGATGTCTTCCACTTTCCCCTGAAGTCCAGTGAGTATCTTTATAATCATTAAATTCTTTATCAGGCATATTACTTATTTCTGTTTCACTTAGATCTCCTGCTGTGATTTTGCCGTGTTCTTTCATTTAGGACAAATTCCTCTACCTCATTTTGTCTACCTCTTTGTTTCTGTATGTTAGGAAAGTCACCTATAGCCTTTGCTTTTGAAAGTAGTGGCTTTATGAAGAAGAGGTCCTGTAGCACCCTGCAGTGCCATTTCCTCTGGAGTTCACCAGAACCTGGCTTTTCAGAGGAGTTTCCTATGTGTGTTGCTTCTGTCTTGCTGTTGTGTCTGAGTATCTTTTCCTTTCAGTTTAGACTTCTATACTGAATCTCTGCCTGTTGTGAGCTGTACTTGCTCTCCGTGGTGTTAATGAAACCCAGGTAGGCTAGCTCTCAGGGGACAAAACTGCAGGAGGGCTCACAGTGGGGTGGTGGTCTTAGCAAAATTTGCACTGAGCTGCTAGTGGCCTGGATCCCCCCAAGTGCTGCAGTGGCCAGGGACATGGTGCATGTTAGTGGCAGCAACCAGGGTGCAATGTGTGTGGTTCCCAACGTGGCCAGGATCATGTGGTGGCTGGCCACAATGTGAGGCATCTGTGAGCACAGGGGCTGGGCATGGAGCAAGGTGATGGCTGGATAAGGCACTCACAGGGTTAGAAAAGTTTGTGCTGAACCAGTAGTCTTAGGTTGTATCGCCCAAAGCAGGGTGGTAGTCAGAGGCACAGTGCATGTTAGCAGCAGCAGATGGGGATGCAGTGTGGTGTCTCTCTCAATTGGATGGAGGCCCCCAAGTGTGGGGCAATGATTGGGTGAAAGCCAATGATCAGTCAGTGAAAGGATTCACCCAAGGCAGAACAAAGGAGATAGAAGTGTATCGAATACACTGCAAGGGAATGGGGAAGGGGTGAATACACAGCAAAGGAAAGGCTGTCTACAGTGAGGCAGTGGATGGGGACCATATTTAAAGTGAGAAGGTGAGGTATTTTGGTAACTGTGCCTAGTTTTAAGTAACCCATTGGTTAGTTAGGGCCTATGGATATTTTGAGGTGGGTCACCTGATGGAGCTGTCTGTATTCAGCCAGGTGGTCACTGTGGGCCCTTTCTACATTCCATTGCTCAAGACTACCTAAAAGTAGTTTCTGCAGGTGGCATGCTTCAGTAGTAACAATCTGGGACATGTGGTGTCTATGAACCTGGTAGCTGGGTGTGAATTGTGGCAGAAGCTGAGGACCTGTGGTGGGTGGGTGGGGCACACAAAGCAGTTAGCAAAATTTGTGCTGAGCCATTAGTCCTAAACTGGATTCCCTAAGGGATGGCCACCCCATGGAGGATGCAGTGCCTGGAGGCAGCTGTTAGGGTGTGCAGCATTAAAATAATTCATGCAAAGCCCAGTTCTGAGGTTAGAAAGCTTGGACTGGGTCAGTCTTCAGTGGGTGGGGCACAGTGTTAGCAGGTTAGGTAGCAAGTGTACATGGAGCACCACCTTCTGCAGGTGGCTCTGTGTTTATGCTGGGTGGTTGGGAAGGAAAATGGCGGCTGCCAGTGCCTTTGATCCCAGAAAATACCCCCAACATGCTCTAAAATCCTTATACAGGGATATCTCTCCCATTTGTCCCAGATGTGTGCAAACTGTCCATTCTATACTGCCTCTCTGCAGGCTGTTGTCTTTCTAAGGGTGGGCCAAGCTATAACTTGCCCTCCAGGCTGACTTTTAAAACTCTAGGCTCCAAGTCCTCCTGGTTATGCAAACTCACAGAGTTCAGTTCCTCCGGTTCTTTTTGGTTTTTTTGTTTGTTTGTTTTAGTCCCTCTGGTTTTTAAGGCCTGACATTATGGGGATTCTTCTTCCCCATGATGGCTTACTGGTGCTTTCCACTTTCAATGCCTGCAACTCCTCCCTGCAGGCAGGTCCCAACCACAGTTTCTGCCCTTTCTAATCTCCCAGATTCGCCTTCTTCTCTACATTTATTTNGCTGACTTTTAAAACTCTAGGCTCCAAGTCCTCCTGGTTATGCAAACTCACAGAGTTCAGTTCCTCCGGTTCTTTTTGTTTTTTTTGTTTGTTTGTTTTAGTCCCTCTGGTTTTTAAGGCCTGACATTATGGGGATTCTTCTTCCCCATGATGGCTTACTGGTGCTTTCCACTTTCAATGCCTGCAACTCCTCCCTGCAGGCAGGTCCCAACCACAGTTTCTGCCCTTTCTAATCTCCCAGATTCGCCTTCTTCTCTACATTTATTTGTGGAGTATCTTCTGCCAGTGTACAGATCACTCGCTGGTGTTTTGACTCAGATATGAGAGATATCTAGTTGTGAACATGGGACAAGGTGAGCTTAGGGTCTTACTATCCTGCAATCTTCTGGAACCTCCTTGCCTTTTTGTTTTCTTAATGGCTTCCTTGGCTATACAAAAGTTCTTCATTTTGATGTAAGTCTCAACAGTTTACTTTTACTTTTGTTTCCCTTGCCTGAGAGACGTAGCTTGAAAAATGTTGCTATGACCAATGTCATAGCAATTATTACTGTAAAAAATCTCTTCTAGTTTTTTTATGGTTTCAGGCCTCACATTTAGGTCTTTAACCCATTTTGAGTTTATTTTTTGTGTATAGTTTAAGAAAGTGGTCAAGTTTCATTCTTTTGCATTGTAGCCTGTTTTTCTAATACCATTTGTGTAAGAGACCGTCTTTTCCCCATTCCATAGTCTTACCTCCTTTGTCAAAGACTGACCATATATATGTGCATTTATTCCTGGGCTCTTGATTCTGTTCTATTGATTGATGTGTTTATTTTTGTGCCAGAACCATACTGTTTTGATTACTACATCTTTGTAATATAGCTTGGAATCTGGGATTGTGATACCTCCATCTTTGTTCTTCTTTCTCAAGATCACATTGGCTATTCGGGGTCTTCTGCGATTCCATATAAATTTTAGTGTCATTTATGTTAGTTCTGTGAAAAATGCGATTGGTATTTTGATAGGAATTGTACGGAAAATCTGTGGATTGCTTTGGGTAATATGGACACTTTAACAATATGAATTTTTCCAATCCATGATCATGGAATATCTTTCCATTTGTTTGTATAATCTTTAATTTCTTTCATCAATGTTTTTTCAGTTTTCAGAATATAGATCTTTCACCACATCTAATATCATACTCAATGTGGAAAAACTGAGAGCTTTTCTTCTAAGATCAGACCCAAGACAAGGATGTCCACTCTTACCACTTTTATTCGACATAGTACTAGAAGTCCTAGCCACAGCAATCAGGCAAGAAATAAGAGGCATCCATATTGGTAAATAAGTTGAGCTGTCTCTATTTGTAGATAACATAATACCACCAAATCCTAAAAATTCCACCAAAAAACTACTAGAAGTAATAAATGAATTCAGTAAAATTGCAGGATACAAAATTAATACCTAGAAAGCAGTAGTGTTTCTATATGCTAATGACAAAGCAGCAGAAAGAAAAATTAGAAAACACCATTTATAATTGCACCAAAAAAGAAAAAGAGAAAGAAAAACAAAACCTAAGAATAAACCTGGATGCTGAAAACTATAATACATGGAATTGTTTTGAGTGGTATGTTGTAAGAGAAGCTATAATAAGGGATCTTTCTTCCAAAATAGTAGATAAATTTATTAGGTACCTTTATAAAACAACTATTTATTCCTGATCTTTTGCAATACCTGGTTTATCATGTAATATTTTATATAAAATTAGATATAATGTCTTCAATTACATTAACTACAAAGTTAGTGTATTATTAAAGTACAGCACATCTTTACTATATAACATGTTTTAAATTTATAGGAGTCAGATGATATTCTTTTTTCATTTTTATATTTCAATATCAACAAAAGTATGTTATGCTTCACAATATAAATATTTTAATGAAAAAGTATCAAGAGTATTAAGGGGAGTATTAAGGGGATTGAATGCACACTAAATATTAATGTGGAGGGAGTAAAAATCAGTGACATCACAGGGAATTCCAAGAGTAGTATCAAAGAAGAGCCTATAAGAGAGCAAGTTTTCAGAATACTCAAAGAATAGTATAAATCTAGACTAAATGCCTGGCTTAGAAATTGATTTGTAAAGACACTTGTGCTTTAGGAATAAAATTCCATCCTGGGACTGGAAGCCAGGACTTTATAAAATAGGTAGCCAAGGTTCACCATTGAGAAATTTGAGAATCAAAAGGACATTTTCTTTTCTCCTGGTTGTCCAAACCATAATCAAATTCTCTTCAATATGTAGTATCTTATAATTTGTCTCTCTTTGTAAATTTAATAATATGTTGAAAAATATTGAAATGTTCTATTTTGGGAATAAACTCCAGAAGCATACTCTTTTTCATATACTCATTTCTGTTGATAATTATGATTCAGGTATTTTATAAGTATTTTTCAAAATACAAATCAGTCATTCAAAATAACATTAATAGGAGGAGTGAACAACTTTCATGATTTAATTCTATTTCTATATGCCTACAAAAGATACTGGGAATTAAAATTTTTAAAAGTACTCACTTTATAACATTCAAAAACATGAAATATTTAGGGTTAACTTTAAGAATTAAAGATACCTAAATAAATGAAACAATATGTCATGCTTACATCTTGAAAATCATTACATTATGAATATGTCCATTCTCCACAAATTCTATAGATTTTTTAAAAATCCCAATCAAAATTCCAGGAGGATTATTTTTTCTTTAGGGGATGTGAGTGGAAATAGAAAAATGGATTCTAAATTTTACATAGAAATGCAAAAACCTAAGATCACCAAATCTATATTGATAAATACAAAATATGAAAATGCATTTTACCTGATTTTATGAGTTAGGGTAAGGAGAGCTGGTATTGGTATAAGGATAGATATATGGAAAAGTGGAACACAAAGTATGTGATATACTGTTTTTCAATATAGGTACCAAGAAAAATATCCTTTTCAACAAATGGGTCTATAACAATTGGAAATACATACATAAAAAATATATCCTGATACTTAATTTACAAATATTACTTAAAATGGATCTTAGATACACACATAAAATCTAAAATGAATAAACTTCTTGAAGAATACTTATAAGAAATCTTCACAATCTTGGGATAGATAGGGCACAAGTAGCATAATGCATAAAAGAAAAAAAGATAAACTGAAATTCATCCAATTAAAAACTTTGGCTTTTTAAAAGATATCATTAAGAAAATGCAAAGCCAAGCCACATACTGGAAAAAAATCTTACAAAAGACTGGTATATAGTTTATATTAAGAATTTCTATAACTACATAATAGAAAAGCAAACAACCCTATAAATATGTGCAAAATGAACAGTTTAAAAAGGAGAAATATGAATGTCCCATAATCATATGAAACACTGTCCAGTATAATTAGTCATCAAGGAAACACAAATTAAAATCACAATGCACACATTCAAATGACTAAAATGAAAAGGACTGGGAATAACAAAAGTTGATGAGGATAAGCAACAGCTACCACTCTCATACACAGATATTTGGAATGTAAAATAATATTTGAGAAAGCAGTTTGACATTTTATTACAGACTTAACAGTAAATTGACATATGACTCAGCAGTCTCACTCCTAGATATTTACCCAACAGAAATGAAAATATAAGTCAACAAAGATTTGAACATGAATATTCTTTGGAAACATTTTTTATAATAGCTACAAATGAAAACAACTTAAATATTCATTAATAATTTTATGGATAAACACTTCATTATATAGATATAATGAAGATCACCTAGACACATCATAAGTCTTTTTGTTGAAAACCAAAGGTCATAATGCCTCTGTAGATACAACACAGATGGATTCTACAGATCATCTGGCTAGGTATGGCAGGTGGAAGCAGAATTGAGCACTGATGTCTTCAGTGACAATGGGACAAATAGTTAAAAATAGAACTACCCTATGATCCAGCAGTAACATGCTGGGTATTTACCCAAGGATACAAAAATACTGATTTGGGGGTATACATGCACCCCGAGGTTTATAGCAGCATTATCAACAGTAGCCAAATTACGGAGAGAGCCCAATTATCCACTGACTGATGAATGGATAAAGATGTAAAATACACACACACACACACACAATGGAATATAATTGAACCATAAAAAAGAATGAAATCTTGCCATTTGCAATGATGTGGATGGATCTAGACAGTATTAAGCTATGAGAAGTAAGTCAGTCAGAGAAAGACAATACCATATGATTTCCCTCACATGTAGAATTTAAGAAATAAAACAGTGAACTTAGGGGAAAAACAAAGAGGGAAAGCATAAAAGAGACTCTCAACTGTAGGAAAAAAACAGGGTTTATGGAGGTGAAGTGGGCAGGGGATGGTTTAAATGGGTGATGGGTATTAAGGAGGGCACTTGTGAAGAGCACTGGGTGTTATATGTTAAGTGATGAATCACTAAATTCTACTACCAAAACTAATATTATATTGCCTGTTAACTAACTAGAGTTTAAATGAAAATTTGGAGAAAAAAAACAATTTCACACAGTTTTAACAAAACATTAATGTAGATTTCTGAATTTCAGAATTATTTTAATTTTCTAAGAGAAAAAAACACATTTGAACAGATGGACTAATAGATCAACATTCCATCCAAAAGCAGCAAGAATACATATTTTTCTCAAGGGCACATGAAACATTCTCCATTTTAGATCATGCCTTGTCCACAAAGGAAGACTCAGTAGCTTTAATAAGTCTAAAATCTTGTCAAACATCTTTTCTGACAAAGGTATGAAAGAAGAAATCAATTAAAAGAAGAAAACTGGAAAATTACAAATATGTGGTGGTAAAACAATATGCTAGTGAATAACCAATGGGTCAATGAAGAAATTTTTTTAAAAATTAAAATATAGGGCGCCTGGGTGGCTCAGTGGGTTAAAGCCGCTGCCTTCGGCTCAGGTCATGATCCCAGGGTCCTGGGATCGAGGCCCACATCGGGCTCTCTGCTCAGCAGGGAGCCTGCTTCCTCCTCTCTCCTCTCTCTGCCTGCCTCTCTGCCTACTTGTAATCTCTCTCTCTGTGTCAAATGAATAAATAAAATCTTTAAAAAAAAATTAAAATATACCTTGAGATAAATGAAAATTTAAATGCAACACAGAAAGCTGTGTGATGTAGCAAAAGCAGTTCCGAGTGGGAACTACATAGCAATATAGGCTTATCTCAAGAAACAAAAAATATCTCAAACAATCTAACTTTATAGTTATAAAGGAGGTAGAAAAAGAACAAAGTTAGTAGAGGAAAATTAAAAAATCAAATGGAAATAAATTAAATGGAGACTGAAAACCCAATAGAAAAGATCGATGAAACTAAGAGCCAATTCTTTCAAAAGATTAAAAATATATAACCAACTTTCAGCTAGACTCACCAAGAAAAATGAGAGGTTTCATAAATAAAATCAGAAATGGAAAAGGAGAGGTTACAACTGATACCAAGAAATACAAAGGTTCATAAGAGACTACTATGAACAATTATATGCCCATCAATTGAACAACTTAGTAGAAATGGATAAATTCTTAGAAATACATATACCAAAACTGAATCATGAAGAAATAGAAAATATGAATAGATTGTCAGCAATCAAAAACCTCCCAAGAATCATAAGACCAAGACCAGATGACTTCACTGATGAATTCTTCCATTCACAAAAGGTTTAATACTTACTTTCCTAAACTCTTTCTGAAAAATGAAGAGGAGGGATCATTTTCAAACTTACTGGATGAGGCCTGAGTGCAAATTATTCAGGTGCTCATTAAGTATCTATCCATTACAGACTTTATTCATCTTTCATGCATATATTTCATGTGTATTTTATATCACAATTAAATGATACGTATGACATAAATATTTATTGTTAAAGTGGGTAGAGAACTTCCTTTCAAGAGAACTAAAATATACTAAAGTATATTTTAAGAAAGAGAATATAATTTAAATGTAATTCTTTCAGAAGGGAACTGTGACATGCAAAGAAATACTAATAACCAAAAGGAACAACAGGTAAAATAAAGTATCTTAAGGAAATCTTTAGGGTATTTTCTAATATAAAGCAGAGAGGTGACAGAAATGCAATATTTATAAGAATTTTATGTAAGATAAATCCCATTATTTTGGAGGTAGCCTAGATATGGTTATAACTTAAATAACTATGCTAAGAATGCAAGAATAATCACTAGAGGAAAATAAAAAGTACAGATCCAATAATTGTTGCAATAAATGGTGGAAGAAAAAACCTGCAGATTCAAAAGAAATGAACAAAAATTCAATTAAAAAACAAATGTGGCAAAATGAACATAGAAAATATGAAATTTTTGAGACAACTTAAAAAATTTGCAATCTAGAAGAGTGTAAAGAATCATAACAGCTAAATGTAATGAGATATCCTAGAGAAGATCTTGGTATACAAAGAGGCTATTTGGTAAAAAGAAAATAAATCTGAATAAATTATGGACTTCGGCTAATTAAAAACATGCAAAAATATTAATCACAATAATGTTTCAGAAGATAATCTGATAAATCAAAGACAGATTGGATAGTAAATGTAGATCTTGAACCTACTAATACAGAAAAACTAAATGAGAAGGAAGAAATATCAGGGAAATACTGATGAAGAGAAGCTACTATGTGCATAGATATATAGATGTGTCAAGCCAAACAGACTTTAAAACAGAAAGCAACATTAGAGATAAAGAGACCCAGCATTTGAAAATAAAAGTTAAATTTCTAGGAAGATATAACAATCATATTATAAGTCTTCACTGTGTAAAACAGCTACAAAAAACAAAGCATAAATTGAATAATGTATAGTGAGAATTAAGCAAATCCAACAGCATAGTTGTTGATACCAATAATATCTCTCAGGTACTAGGATTTCAGGCAAATAAAATTCATAAAAATACAGAAGATTTGAGGCATTCACTTAAAAATCATCATGTAATCAAGTTGTACAGAATTTTGTTTCTAATAAGAGATTACATTTTCTCAAGTGAACATGGAACATTCCAAAAAAATCACCATGCATAAGTGTATGAAAACCAGCACAACAAAAATGCAGTGATTAGCCATCTTACCCAGCACAACTAAAAAGGTGGTAACAGCAAAAAGCTAAATATAACGATAACAAACCAAGGATTATCATTAATCCAATTCTGTGAAGTCAAGTTAAAATGACAGTCCCTCAGATGCAAGGATGGAAATTAGGAGATGAGCAGGTATACAACATACACATAGGAACTTAGTGAACCAGGGCAGGCACTTTGAGGAATTCACATGCTTGACGTGATAATTACAGGATTGATGTTACCAATGTTTATGATACAGGAGGGTGGGTATTAGTATTAATGGTTACACCATAAAGAAAATTTACCTCTTTAATCCATGCTATACTTACACTTAAACTTTCAAATGCTTCAGATTCAGGATGAGTCAGTTATCACATGCCCCATATCCCTGTATCTTAGATGTTTAATTAAATGGTAGCCACATTTCAAAAACAGTCCTCCTATATCACATCTCTATTGAGAAGACTACATGAGAAACACAAAAACAAATCTTTAGATGAGTTAGAAATGTTTGTCACTAACCTCTGCAAGGCCGCAATCACATTGTTCAGGAGGTTCCAAAATTCCATTGCCACAGGCTGCCACAGTTCTTCCTTGGTAAACCACTTCTGAAACTGTTTTATTCTGAAGACATTCAAATTCTGGCTGTGAAGCCATACGTTTAAATTCATCCATGTTGCAACTGCTAAAAAACTTGACACCATGGGAACGTCTAAAAATAAATTATATTCCTCAGATAAATGGAATAAAATCACTATTAAAGTAAGAGTCTGTGAAGTACTGACAAGTACCATAAATTCTGTAATACTGCACTTACAGAGGAGCCAAGAAGAAAGGGAGAGGATTTTTATCTTTAATACAAGTTGTAAATAAAAGCAATAAGTTTATTTCTATTGTAATTCAAAACAATAGACATCTAGCAAGTAGAGGGAGTAAGGTAACAAAAGTTAAAATATATTAAAACACAAATTATGTTCGCCACACAAAAAAATCTCTCTTTAAATATGTCATACTATTATTTTCATTATGATTGCCAACAGCACAATTATATTCATTATTATAAGTACTAATCATAAGAAAATTAAACATATTAGAAAATTGATGTGGAAGACTGAAGAAATAACAATGGTTGACAGTGTCACAGGAAAAATCAAAATCATTTGTACTCTGACAACAAAATTTATCAATTAATATATCTCAACATTGATTATATAAAATGTATAAGCCCCAGGTTCATTTTATTTTGTAACCTATTGAAATATTTCTGTACTTCTACATCTACTATTTAATGAATTTTTATTTAATTTGGAAAAATCTAAAACTTAGACAAGTGACACAAAAGTAGACCAAAAAATAAATTTTTCCCAAAACAATGAAGAATAAATTGTCAAACATGATCCTAATAACTCTAAATATTTTAATGCATAATTCCTACATAGAGATTAATTCTAAAAACGACCCTTCAAAATCAGGAAACAATTATACAGTACAAATATCTAATCTTCAGATGTTATCTAAATTTCACCATCATCACAATATTGGTACTTTTTAGCAAAAGATTCAGTTGAGAGTCAACCACTGCACTTTTTTTCAATTTTCTTCTCCAATTTTTTATTTAAATTCCAGGTAGTTAACATGCAGTGTAATATTGCTTTCTGGTATAGAATTTAATGATTCATCTCCTACATGAAACACCCAGTGGTCATCACAACAATGCTCTCCTTGATATTTAACACCCATTTAATCCATCCCCCCCCCACCCTCCTCTCCAGCAAACCTCAGTTTGTTTTCTATAGTTAAGAGTCTCTTTTATGGTTTGCCTCTCTGTTTTTCCCAAGTTCGGTGTTTTATTTCTTAAATTCTACATGTGAGGGAAATCATATGGCAAATGTCTTTCTCTGACTGACTTATTTGGTATAGAATAATACTCTCTAGATCCATCCACACCATTGCAAAAGGCAAGATTTCATTCTTTTTATGGCTGAGTAATATCCCATTGTGTATATAGACCACATCTTCTTTAATCCATTCATCAGTCAATGGCCACTTAGGTTCTCTCCATAATTTGGCTACTGATGATAATGCTGCTATTTAAACTTCAAAGTGCACGTACTCCATCAAATCAGTATTTTTGCATGCAACTGCTTTGGATAAATAGCCAGTATGCAACTGCTAGATAAAGGATAGTTTTATTTTTTAACTTTTTGAGGAAACTCCATACTGTTCTCCAGATTGGCTGCAGCAGTTTGCATTCCCATCAACAGTGTAAGGATTCCCTGCATCCTTGCCAACACCTGTTTCTTATGTTGTTAATTTTAGCTATTCTGACAGGTGTGAGGTGGTATCCTATTGTTGTTTTGATTTATATTTCCCTGATAATGAGTGATGTTGAGCATTTTTCATGTATCCATTAACCATCTGGATGTCGTCTTTGGGAAAATGTCTGTTCGTGTCTTCTGCCCATTTCTTGACTGGATTGTTTGGTTTTTGGGTGTTGAGTTCATTGATACATACTTTATATTTTTGAATACTAACTCTTTATCAGATATGTCCTTTGCAAATATCTTCTCCCATTCCGAAGGTTGACTTTTAGTTTTGTTGATTGTTTCCTTCACTGTGCAGAAGGTTTTATCTTGATGAAATCCCAATAGTTCATTTTTGCTTTTGTTTTCCTTGCCTCCAGCAACGTGTTTAGTAAGAAGCTGCTATAGCCAAGGTCAAAGAGGTTGCTGCCTGTGTTTTCCTCTAGGATTTTGATGGTTTCAGATCTCACATTTAGGTCTTTCATTCATTTTGAATTTACTTTTGTGTATGGTATAAGAAAGTGGTCCAGTTTCATTCTTCTGCATTTTGCTGTCCAGTTTTCCCAGCACCATTTGTTGAAGAAATTCTTTCCATTGGATATTCTTTCCTGCTTTGTCAAAGATTAGTTGACCATATAGTTGTGGGTCCATTTCTGGGTTTTCTATTCTGTTCCACTGATCTCTGTATGTATTGTTGTACCAGTACCATACTATCTTGATGACTACAGTTTTGTAATACAGTTTAAAGTCCAGAATTGAGATGCCTCCAGGTTTACTTTTCTTTTTCAGGATTGCTTTGGCTATTCAGGGTCTTTTGTGGTTCCATACAAATTTCAGGATTGTTTGTTCTATTTTTGTGAAAAAGGCTGTTGGTGTTTTCATAAGGATCGCATTAAATATGTAGATTGTTTTGGAGAGCACAGACATTTTAACAACTGTCATTTGTTATAGACATTTTAACAATTTGTTATTCCAGTCCATGAGCATGGACTGTTCTTCCACTTCTTTGTGTCATCTTCAATTTCTTTCATCAGTGTTTTAGAGTTTTCAGAGTACAGATATTTTCCCTCTTTGGTCAGGTTTATTCCTGGGTATCTTACGGTCTCTGGTGCAATTATAAATGAGATCGATTCCTTGATTTCTCTTTCTGCTGCTTCATTATTGGTGTATAGAAATGCAACAGATTTCCATGTATTGATTTTGTATCCTGCCACTTTATTGAATATGTCTATCAGTCTGGCAATTTTTTGGTGGAGTCTTGGTTTTTCTTATAGAGTATCAAGCTGTTTGCAAATAGTGAAAGTTAAGACTTTTTCCTTCATTATTTGGGTGTTCTTTATTTCTTTTCTGTTGTCTGATTGCTGAGGTTAGGACTTCCAGTACTATGCTAAATAACAGTGTTGAGAGTGGATATCCCTGTCTTGTTCTTGACCATAAAAGAAAAGCTCTTAATTTCTCCCAATTAAGGATGATATTAGTGGTGGGTTTTTTGTATATGGTCATTATGATGTTAAAGTATGTTCCCTCTATCAAGAATGGATGTTGTACTTTGTCAATGCTTTTTCTGCATTTATTGAGAGGATAATATTTTCTTCTCCTTTCTTTTATTAGTCTGGTGTATCACACTGATTGATTTGTTTATGTTGAACTACCCCTGCAGCCCAGGAATAAGTCCCACCTGGTGGTGGTGAATAATCCTCTTAATGTACTTTTAAATCTGATTAGCTAGTATCTTGTTGAGAATTTTGGCATCCATGTTCATCAAGGATACTGGTCTGTAGTTATCTTTTTTAGTGGAATCTTTGTCTGGTTTTGGAATCAGGGTATGCTGGCCTCATATAATGAATGTGAATGTTTTCATTTCATTTCTATTTTTTTTTGAATAGTTTGAGAAAAGGTTTTAATTCTTCCTTAAATGTTTGGTAGAATTCGCCTTTGAAGCCAACTGGTCCTGGACTTTTATTTGTTGGAAGATTTTTGATTGCTGGTTCAATTTCTTTGCTTGCTTTTAGTTGTTTTAGTTTTCTATTTCTTCATGTTTTCGTTTTGGTAGTTTGTATGTTTCTAGGAATTTATCCATTTCTTCCAGGTTGTCCAATTTGTTGGCATATACTTTTTCATAGTATTCTCTTATAATTGTTTGTATAATTGTGGTATTAGTTATTTCTTCTCTTTCACTTGTGATTTATTTTTAAATTTAGGTTCTTTCTCTTTTTTTCTTGATAAGTCTTGCTATGGGTTTATCAATTTTATTAATTTTTTTCAAGGAACTAGCTCTTGGTTTCATTTGTCTATTTTTTTAAATTTCTGTATCAGTTTTTCTGCTCTAATTTTTAATATATTCCCTCCTTTCAATGGCTTTAAGCTTCATTTGTTGTTCTTTTCTAGCTCCTGTATGTGTAAGATTAAGTTGCTTACTTGAGATTTTTCTTGCTTCTTGAGGTAGGCCTATATTGCTATATATTTCCCTCTTATGACCACTTTTGCTGCATCCCAAAGGTTCTGGACCATCGTGTTTTCATTTTCATTTGTTTCCATGTATTTTCTTATTTCTTCTTTAATTTCCTGGTTAACCTGTTCATTCTTTAGTAGCATGTTGTTTAATCTCCATGTATTTGTGGTCTTTTCCAATTTTTTCTTGTGGTAGACATCAAGTTTCATAGAGTTGTGGTCAAAAAATATGCATGGTTTGATCTCTATCTTTTTGTACTTGCTGAGGGCTGACTTGTGACCCAGTATGTGATCTATCCTGGAAACTGTCTCAAAAAGAATGTGTATTCTGCTGCTTTAAGATGAAATGTTCTGAATATATCTATGAAGTCCATCTAGTCCAATGTGTCATTCAAAGCCATTGTTTCCTTGTTGATTTTCTGTTTAGATGATCTGTTCATTGGTGTAAGTGGGGGTGTTGAAGTCCCCTATTATATTATTATTAATGAGTTCCTTTGTTATTGTTTTACTTATTTGGCTGCCCCCATGTTGGGGGAATATATACCTACCTCTGTTAGATCTTCTTGTTGGATAGTCCCCTTTCTTAGAATACATTGCCCTTTTTCATCTCTTGTTCTAGATTCAGTTTAAAATCTATTTTGCCTGATAGATGTCCTGCTACTCTGGCTTTCTTTTGACATCTGTTGGCATGATAAATGGTTTGCCATCCCCTCACAATCTGCAGGTGTCTTTAGGTTAAAAATGAATCTCTTGTATGTAGCATATAGATGGGTCTTATTTTTAATCCATTCTAGAATACACCCTGTCTTGTGTTTGCAGTGTTTAATCCATTACATGCAAAGTATTATTGATAAATATGTATTTAGTGCCATTTTATTATTTGTTTTTGTCATTGCTTCTGGAGATTTTCTCTGTTCCTTTCTAGTCTTTGTCACTTTTAGTCTTTCCTTCCCACTCAAAGAGTCCCTTGTAATATTCCTTGCAGGGCTAGTTTAATGGTCAAGAACTTCTTTAGTTTTTGTTTCTCTGGAAAAATCTCTCTTCTTCTATTCTGAATGATAGCCTTGTTGAATAGAATATTTGTGGCTGTAGATTTTTTCCATTCAGTGTGTTGAATATATCATGCTGCTTCCTTCTAGCCTGCCACATTCTTGTGGAGAGATCTGCAGCTAGTCCTATGGGTCTTCCCTTGTAAGTTAGGGACTTCTTTTGTCTTGCTGCTTTAGGATTTTTTATCACTATATTTTGCAAATTTAACTACAGTACGTCTTAGTATTGGCTTCCTTTTGTTGATTTTAATGGGAGTTCTCTGGGCTTCCTGGATTTGGATTCCAGATTAGGGAAGTTTCCTTCCCCAGATTAGGGAAGATTTCAGCTGTTATGTCCTCAAATAAACCTTCTGGCCCCTTTTCTGACTACTCTTTCTCTGGGACTCCTATGATATGAATGTTACTACACTTGGTGGGGTCACTGATTTCCCTAAGTCTACCTCATGACGCATAATTATTCTTTCTCTCCTTTGTTCAGCTGCATTTCCCCCCATTTTTCTCCCTTCCTTATCACTTATTTATTCCTCTGCTTTTTCCATCTTTGTGGACATTACATCCAGTTTGTTTTGAATCTTGGTTATTGCATTTTTCATTTCTGATTGTTTTTTAATGCTTTTATCTCTGTGGTGAGGACCTCCTTAAAGTCTTCCATTCTTTTCTCAAGCCCAGCAAGTATCCTTATGATTGTTCTTTAAGTTCTCCAACAGGCATTTTACTTATATTTGTTTCACTTAGATATCTGGCTGTGACCTTTTCTTATTCTTTCTTTTGAGATAAATTCCTCTGTCTTGGCATTTTGTCTAAGTCTCTTTTCTTCTTCTGTACCTTACAGAATTCCCTTATGTTTCCTGCTCCTGAGAATAATGGCCTTATGAAGAAGAGGTTATATAGTGTCCAGGGCCTGGAGCTTCAAAGAGTGTCTCTGGTGTGTGCTGCATGTATTCTGCTCCTGCATTTTGGCTGCTCTTTCCTTCCAGGAACTCATCACCAGAGGCTGTCCTTGGTGGGAGTGGGCAGTGTTTGGACCTTGTCCAGAGTGTGGTGAGTTTTAACAAGGTGTGCTCTGGTCTGCTTGTTAAATAAGACCTGTTACTACTTCCACTAGGACCAAAGCCTTCCAGAACTCTTGTTCATGAGATGTGGTGCATGCAGGGTTTTCTGCTGCTTTTCTGGGGAAGGGCCTGCTGGCCTGGGACATAGGCACACTTGCCTGAGAAAAGCAGTACCAACAGAGCACAGGTGGCTGGGACTTGGTGTAGACAGGTTAGGCAGTCGGTGTTGGTGCTGTGCTATTTACTGAAGCTGGTTTATGCTGTAGCGCAGGGGAAGGAAATGTCACCAGCCAGCTCCTTTGTCCCCAAAGACGGTTCTCCATGCTTGTTCTCAGGGAAGCACTCCCAGAAGAGCAAATAATGTCCCCTCTCAAGTGCCAGGTGTTTTTCAGACTGCTGTTTTCACACTGTCTCTGGGTTGTTTGCCTGCCTAGAGCAGCACAGTGCCCTTTGGGCTCTATCCCAGTGAAGCCTACTGACTTTTTAAACTCTAAACTTTCAGGATATGCTATGGTGGGGGCCTGTGCTGATCTTTTGGGTGAGGTCTGATCCTGCTGGGATGGATCCAGGTTTGACTGAGAAGAACAGTCACAGTCACACCAGAGTACAGGGACGTGGGATTTGGAACAAGCAGGCTAAATAGCCAGTGTCCATCAGGGTTAGCCTCCCCCAGCAGCTGTCTCTGTGCCTATGCAGGGGTGGAAAGATGGGGGCATGGGTGGGGGTGGGGTTGGGATTGGGGTAGGAAATGGTGCCTTCCAGCACTTTTGCCCCCAGAAGGTCATCTCTGTGACCACCACCTCTCACAGATGAGCTCCAAGAAGAGTGAAGAGTCTTTCCCTTGTGTACCTTCAGGTGATCCTCCCAATCACTTGCTATCTGCCGCCAGGGTGCTCGCTTGCCTTTTCCCCAGGAGTAGGGCAAATCCTCAGGGCTTTACCCCAGCTATGCTGGCCATCCTCTAAAATTTCGGTTTTTGAGTACTGCTGGTTGTAAAACCTTACAATAGTCAGCCCCTCTGGTTTTTTCAGCCAGTGGATTTGGGGGAGTGTTCTCTCTGTTTGTTTCCCTGTACATTCCCCACCCCTCCTTTATCTGCTACCATGCTCTCTCTCCTCTGCAGCACCTGGAAGCCATTTCTTCTCCAATCCATGTCTCTGCACCTCCTACCATCCTCCATGTGGCCTCTATTCTCCCTGTAGTTGTGCAGTTTGTTCTGTCAGTTGTCAGGCTGATTTCTTGGGTGTTCACAATGATTTGATAGTTACCTAGTTGTGTTCCAGATACTGGACAAGCCTAGGATCTTCCTAGTGTGCTGCCATTTTAGCTCCTCCTCAAACACTGCATTTAATTCTCATGTCTCCAAAGTTTAGTTACTACAATTTTGTTGTTGTTGTTGGATTACATGATCATGGAAAGTTTTGTGATTACAACTGATTATTTGGTAGAATGTCCCTCAGTTTAGGATTATAAAATGTTCCTTCATAATTAAACTGAGGTTACGCATCTTGGCAACATTATCACAGGAGTGTTGCTGAGTCTGTTTCATTGCATTTGAACAAACAGCACAGGATTTTCAATTTGTTATATTACTGGTGATAGTCATTTTGATTAGTTGATTAAGGTGTATCTGTTAGTTTTCACTCTAAAATTACTTTTCTTATTAGTTAATAATTATCTGGAGAGAAATACTTTGGTTTTAGGTTAATATCCCATTCCTTTATTATGTTTTCAATTAACTATTCATATATTTATATGAATATGGAATCATATTTTCCTATCGTGCTAAATGGACTATAATCCAATACTATCACTATTATTTATAACATTCAGATTCCCACAGATTTGACTATTGGGAGCTGGCTTTTGTGTCCCTTTGCTAAGTCTCCATAATTCCTTAAATGCTTCCTAATTTTCTCATACAACAGGTTCCAAGCTTAGTTTTATTTTCTTCACTTTAGAACTGGAATCAATCATTCCTCCAAAATGCCCCAGTTCTTTTTAGTGAGGAAAAGTATTTTTGAAACATGATCTGGGTGATACAGGTGCTATTGTTACTAGATTATTTTTTAAGAGCAGAGATCAAGGCTATACTAGCATCTTAAGTAATGTTCACAGCCCCTTTGCTCTTATCTAGAGTTTGCTATATCCCCACCAGTTCTGGCTCCTGCAATGGCATAAGCTTACTGATATTTCAGTAGGGACACCTTCTTAGGGTATGGCTTAGCCAATTATTTCTAAGGTCAGTAAGATTTTTAAAGTTTTTATTGTCCTCCTGTTATAGTTACTGCTACACAGCTACTTCATGATACTTAGTTTTTTGTTAGTGGATTGCTCTCACCTGCTGGTATTTTTGGTGCATTTCAGTTTGGGAAACAAGGACTATGCTTTTGCTTTTTTGTTTGTTTTCCTAGTTTCACTCTGTATTTTGTGGGAGAATTGGGGAAACTAAAATACCATGCTCATACTTTTACCATTTGATTTCCATCCTCTCCCTTATTCTTAAAACATATTCCCTCCCTAGGTAAGACTCCATCCTATCTTGGTCCTTGTTTCTAATATTTTCTTCCTTCTGTTTCTTCTCACTGCATGTCACTGGTTTCTCCTCAATTACTCAGCCCGTAAATATGAGAAGTACCCTTATCACTCTTTCAACTTCTTTCTAAATGACCTGTTCATGGTTTTAACTTCCACCAATAAAAACTCACACATTTTAAATTCCTTGTTCTTAGATCAGGACCTATATAACTGTGCACTTAATTCTAATGGATGACTCAGAATCCCCAAATTAACATAAACTGCCTCAAGGCTTCTCATTTTTCTGCTTTCCTAAAATATTTGCCTTTTTCAATATCTGTTAATAATTATAATATCAAAAAGTCTACAAATAATTTTTCACACCTCCTTTTTTCTCTGAATCTGAGTAAACTGCTATAGATTATTATGAGAATCATCTCCAAAATATTAACTATAGTATTGTTCCCTCTGATATATTTTACATTCATTTTAAGATAATTTTACTATCCATAATGCATAAATCTACTTAAAATGTATTTCATTAACATTTATCACAAAACCCCAACTCGCATGATGATTGCACAGACTCTTTCATGCACATTCCTGAATCACCTGGCCTTCTTCCCCTGACTTATGCTTTAGCCTCATTGTATTTACTTTCTTTACCTTAAGTCCAAAACATTCTTCCTTATAGTCCCAGCTACTTCTTTTCTTTTCTTTTTTCTTTTTCATTTTATCCTTCTCTCAATATCCTTATTCTAGTCTGTTGAGCTTTTCAAACTTCTTCCTATTCAAGTATCACTTCATTTGCTGCCCTGATAAGTTTTCAACAAGCTCTTTATATGAGCAAATTCATATCCCATACAACTATTTCCTCAGACAACTTTCCTTTATCAGAAAGTTTCTTCTCGGGCGCCTGGGTGGCTCAGTGGGTTAAAGCCGCTGCCTTCGGCTCAGGTCATGATCCCAGGGTCCTGAGATCGAGGCCCACATCGGGCTCTCTGCTCAGCAGGGAGCCTGCTTCCTCCTCTCTCCTCTCTCTCTGCCTGCCTCTCTGCCTACTTGTAATCTCTCTCTCTGTATCAAATGAATAAATAAAATCTTTAAAAAAAAAAAAAAAGAAAGTTTCTTCTCAGGGCCCCTGGGTGGCTCAGTCAGTTAAGCGGCTGCCCTCAGCTCAGGTCATGATCCCAGAGTCCTGGGATCGAATGCCGGGTCAGGCTCTCCCCTGAGCAGGAAGCCTGCTGCTTCCCCCTCTCCTTCTGCCTGCCACTCTGCCTACTTGTGCTCTCACTCTATCTCTCTGTCAAATAAATAGATAAAATCTTAAAAAAAAAAAAGAAAGTTTCTTTTCCCCATGTATTCCCTATTTATTTCCTTCTTGGCACCTATCATAAGCTGTTTATACTTTGTTTATTCTTAGTTCTACTTTTAAATTTTCAGACCCTGATAGTTAAGATATTTATGACATACCTATCTTGTTAGGCATTTATAAGACTAACACAATCCTGCAAAGCAGTAGATACTTATTATGTATTTTTAGAATGAACTAATTTCACCTCAAGACTCTAGTTAACCCCCAGAAAGTCATTATCAACATTCACTTTCTCTGTAACCTTGAACATAGAAATATTAGGCACATTTTCTACAATATCAAATACTCCTCCTTAAATAAGATAAAAACAGAGAGGGAAGCAAAGTACAGACTCTTAAGTCTAGGAAACAAACTGAGGGTTGCTGGAGGGGAGGTGAGTTGGGGGATGAGGCACTAAGGAGGGCATGTGATGTAATGAGGATTATATGCAACCAATGAATCATTAAATTCTACCCTTGAAACTAATAATACAGTATAAGTTAACTAAATTGAATTTAAATAAAAATTAAAATAAATAAATAAGTTTAATCAAGTACACTATGTATTTAATAAAAATATTCTTACTCAAGTCGTATTACAAGATATTATACAACAGTGACTGGTACAAACATTTCCCAGGAGAAGACACAGATTTGATAAAAATAAAATCTTACATTGCTTCAGAATTCATTATGCATGTAGTTCCTGGACAGTAACAATTGTAGATATCATCGTATTTTAATCCCAGATTAATTCCAAGCAACTGTACCATAACAACTGAAAATGCATCTAAAGTTATCATCTGTGGATACTAAATGCAAAAAACAAACAAAACAGAATTGTTGCCTAAATTATTTCTCTACCTCTTTTATCTTTTCTTTTTGGCCATATTACCTAAATGCAAATACAAATTTAAGAAACTACTATGCCAAAAAAAAAAAAAAAAGAAAGAAAAAAGAAACTACTATGCCAAAGCTCATTATTTTCTTAGGGATATGGAAAATCAGAAAAAAAATAGGTGAATTTTGTTTTTATTTTTGAATTATTGTATTTTTAACCCAAATGGCACTGACATAAACCAAAATAAGATTAATTTTATCAAATGCTTTTATTACATATTAAATTCCAGTAAGCTTTAAAAGTTTTTTGAGAAGAATATGCACTGTTTCAGTAACTATATTATTTTTTAATGAACACTTAGAAAAAAATACACAGACTCTAAAGGGTTGACTTTGCAATCAGTTTTGACTTCAGAAATAGTTTTGGGAGAGAGCCAAATTAATTTTTTTAAAAGGCGGAATACTATAACACTTTGTAAGTAGCATTTTGTCTTAAAAAAAAAAACACGTGGGAAGTAATGATGGCAGCAAGACAGAAATCTCTGGCAACCTATAATCTTTTCACTATCCCCACAGTTTTTCCTTTTTACAGAAGGTCATATAGTTGTACTCATAGACTATGTAGCCTTTTCAGATTGGTTTTTCTCACTAATCACTATGCCCATAAGTTTCTTCCATGTGTTTTCATGGCTTGATGCCTCACTTAAAAAAAAAATCACTGGACAGTATTCTTTTATATCAATTTACTCCAGTTTGTTCATCCATTCACTGTTAAAGAACATCTTGGTTGCTCCCAGTCTTTGTAAATTATGAATAAAGCTGCTATGAACATTCATATGCAGGTTTTTGTGTGGATATAAGTATTCAACTCAGTTGGGAAATGCCGAAGAGGACAACTGCTGGATTATATGGAAAAAAAAAAAAGACTAAGGACTTGAATAGATATTTTTTCCACAGATAATATACAAAAATCAAAAAGCACATGAAAAGATGTTCAGTATCACTAGTAATCATAGAAGTGTGAATTGAAACCACAATGAAATATCACCTCATATTACTTAGGATAGTTGCTATTAAAAAACAACAACAATAACAAAAAATAATGTGTTGGTAAAGATGGGATGAATATAAAATGTAAACTGCTGGTGGGATTATAAAATGGTACAACTATCCTGAAAATAAGTATGATGGTTCCTCATAATATTAAAAATAGAACTTCTACATGATGAAGCAAATATTTCTGGTATATATCCAAAATAATTGAAAACAGTATCTTGAAGAGCTATCAACACTCCCATGTTCATTGCAACATTACTCACAATAGCCAAGGTAGAGAAAAATTTAAGCCTCCACGGACAGATAAATGGATAAAAAAATGTCATATATGTATATATGTATACACATATATGAATATTCACATATATATTAAATTCACATATATATGAATATTATTCAACCTTAAAAAGAATGAAATCCTGCCATTTGCAACAATATGGATGAACCTGGATGAAATTATGTTAAGTCAAACAAGCTGGACAGAAAAAGACAAATATTATATGATTGATCTCTCTTATATGTGGAATTTTAAAATGTCATACTCACAGAAATAAAGATTAGAATGGTGGATTCCAGAGGCTAGATTGTCTGGAAAATGGGGCAAGTTGGTCAAAAAATACATTCATTTATGCAAGATAAAAAGTTCTGGAGATCTGTTTCACAACAATGTGAACATACTTGGCACTACTGAATTGTACACTTAACAGCTAGTAAAAACGGTAAATTTTATGTTATTTTCATTTTACCACAAGCAAAAAACTTTTAAAATTTTAACATTTGAGTTTCAAAATCTAAAAAAAAAGCATACTTAGAAAAATTTGTCAAAACATCATGACAAATACACTATACATATTTTGTCCCTTGAAGTGGATGTTTCAAAACATGACATAATTACTGAATAGATGGAAATAAAGTGCATACCAGAGCAATTCCTGCAGAAAACTTTGGATTGCATGCCATTCCATGATATGTTGCTCCCACATAATCAAGATGGTCCCTATAACTAAACAAGAAAATTTTTCTTCTGAATAAATGCATCTTAAATTATAACTAACTTAATGACCTTTTACTAATTGGATTTCTCAATAAAGCTATGGGGTTTTTTTTAATAAATATTACATGTCACATCTCATGTTTTCAATCATTTTGTATTTGGGTAATCTCCCACAGTCCCTACAAAGTTCTAAAGTCTTCTTTAACATTATATGATACACAGCCCAAAACCCAGGGGTGCCTAATCCTCCCACAACAGTAATCACCACTGTTGCCAGGAGTGGATAGATATAATTTGAAGATGTACAAGTCAGGATAGCTTACTGCCATGATTTTCACATAGTGAACCGCTAAAGCATGTAAAAAATGTTGCATTGGAAGACAGGGAGACAAAGAGAATACTCAGTAGACTCATCAAGAAAAAAAGAGATAGAATGTAGCAAGTGTCCTCATACATTTCAGTCCTTAGTTATTGTAGCTCCCGAGTCTCCAAACCTGACCCTAAACTCCACAGGAAACACCAACAGATTTATAAATCTATTGTATATTATTCAGATCTTCAGAATTTTTATTATTTCCATCTCAACAATCAAAGTGTTAACAGAAACCTATATAAAGGCTCTTGAAAAAAATAGTGCAAGTTAGTTAAATAGCTATACCTTGGGTCAGTGTAGCTATACCAGATAGTAACCACATTATTAATTTGATATATTTTATTTTAACCAGCATTATATGCAATTATTACATTCTGTTAACTAATTTACATTGTACTTAAAGTTCAAATAATAGTTTCAATTATTTACTTCTGAGAAAATCTTTGAATCATTGAGGCCCCCCAGTTTACCTCAAGGCTTTTCAAATTTTCAAGTTTCTTACATTTCCATAGATAAAAAGCCTAGTGGAGAATAATGACTTACTATGACTTAGTGTCTTACATTGTTTTCAGAATTTTATATTTTGCATTTTGTCAACATAGTATGCATATAATCTTTTTTTGAAGTGCCTTGTCATTACATACAACACATATTGTATATAATCTTGATAGCTAACATATGAAAAAATTTGACAAACCTTATGTCAATACAAATAAGGTACTTACATTAATAAATATGCCATATCATGGGATCTTTGAAACAAAAATTGTTCTTTCCATGACATAAATCTCTGTAGTACTTCATTAGCATCCCCGCTAAGAGAAATCTTATTTTGATCTGACCAGAGCTCCAAAGAAGTTAGTGTAACAGTTATATTGAGTTGGGAAAACATCTGAAAACAGAAGATGCATAATATATAGTTTTTAAGTCATCATAAATTCAACATTTTATACATAATGTTAATATATTAAATTTATTCTTTTTTGGAGATGAAAATCCATTCATTGATGGATGAAACCAGTTGGTAGGATTACATTTTTTACAAACTGGATATGCAACTTATACAAATATTACTGCACTAATAGGAATGTTTCTTACTTAAAGGAAAGATAAATACTTACAGTATTGATTACACCAAAGATATGGACAACTTTCTCAGTTGCAACTGCCACTTCAGAGCCCATATAATCATACTGAAAGACAAATTTTGTTTCTTAATCACTAGTGAAAATTACAAACTATCACATTTTAAATGGATATAAAATGTTAAAGTAATACAGTGCTCAAGTGAAAGGAAAACAATTAAGATTTACCAAGTACTTAGTAAGTTTTAGGTATAAACCTAGAGACTTTATATATTAATCAATAATCTTAAAATAAGAAGGTTGTGATTAACTTCCTCTTCACACATACAGAAAATAAGAGTCAAAACTTAAGTTTACAAGACCGCAGAACTACTGAGGTTAGGAACCAGAACTCAAATTCGCAACTAACTAAACTACTAAGTCTTTTTTTTTTTTCTACTTTAGTATGCTGCCATCATTTGTCTTCATCCCTCTAAGAGATGACTATATATCCTGGATAAACATTATACTTTCTAAACACAGAGCTCTGAGGACCATTACAGCCAGTAATGTCAAGAATATGTCTTTATTCAAAGGAACAGAAATCATAATATTTTCTCTAAATATTTCTAATTATGTGTATGTACACATTTCTAAGTGTTAGCAGAAAACATAAAAAGTGGCAACTTTGTATATTCAATAATCTTCAGCAAGTCTGTCAAAAACCACTAACAGAAAATAAAAAGTAATGGATACAGTTTTCTTATTTGGACAAAAGAGATGTTATCCTACTATTTATACTTTGCTATTTCTCTGTATGTAAGCTTTCCCAACACAATACAGCATGTGTGATATGAATGAAGGTGATCCTTTGCAAAACTGAACACATGAAAAGACAAAAGAATACAAAAACATGACTATGGAAATGAATCCTTGTATGTCAATAATCACAAATTATCAACAGACCAAATACTAGGTAAATGACAGAAACTTTTAAAAAATCTATTATATGCAAATTAAAATAAAAACCTCTAAATTATGAGTACATAGAGTTATTTAGTCAAAGCATGAAAATATACTCCAGGAAAATAATAGACAAAAAGTATATGCTATATGATAATTACATTAATGTGAAAAAACTTAAAAGCAAAAATAATAATATCACAGTGCATTAATAAAATATTCAATTATTCAGAAAGATGGAAGCATTCTAAACCTGACTATAATAGCTTAGCAACAAAATGAATAAAACAAAATTTAACAAAATTATAAGTAGAAATTGACTATCATAGTGAGGGGTTTTTACATAGTTCTCTCAATCATTAATCGATCAAGCAAATCAACAATAAATACAAAATTTGTCAAGTTAAAGCAAAATTTAGATATAGTATGTATATAGAGAGCTTACATAAAACAATGAGGTAATATTCTTTTTCAAATGTACATGGAGATTTTACATAAATTGACTTATATTAGGCCATAAAACAGTTATTTGACTATAAAATGTGTCATTCAGATCACATTGTCCAACCACAATGTAATTCAGGTACAGTAATAGTGTTATTTGATAAAAGTACTTATAGTAATACTTGATAAAAATATTTTAATGATGTTATTTTTACTTACATGGATAACTCTATAAAAGTTTCATGATGCCATTTACAACTTTCAAATAGAAAGAGCACAAGTGATACTGGGATATAATGTTAAGCAATAAATATAAGTGAAGCGAATATAGGTGTTCTTTCATTATTCTTATTCTTACAACTTTTATGAAAGTTTGAAAATATTTCCAAATAAGATGTTTAAAAAATGAAGATAAGGGGCACCTGGGTGGCTCAGTTAAGCATCTGCCTTTAGTTCAGGTCATGATCTCAGGGTCCTGGGATAAAGCACTGGGGTTCCTTGCTCAGCAGAGAAGTCTGTTACTCCCTCTCCCTCTAACCCTCCCCCCAGCTTGTGCACTCTCTCTCTGAAATAAATAAAATATTTTTTTAAAAAAATGAAGATAAAATAAAGATAATTTCACATTTCATATAAACAAAAGCTGAAGAGACTTCATCAACAGGCTAAAATAAATATCAGAAACACAGACCTACAAGATGGAATGAAGAATTTTGGAAATGTTAAAATGTGGGGAAAAAATGAAATGCTTTTCTCCTTTTCTTAATTTCTTTAAACAATCGAATAACTTAAAATAATTCATCTTGTGGTTTATAACATATGAGGAAGTAAATATATATTACGCTAACATCACAAAGGGGTTCTATGGAACTTTACTGTTGTAAGGTTCTTACATTGTATGTGAAGTGGTGTAACATTAATTCTAGATTGTAAAAAGTTAAGAATATTCATTGGAACCACTAGAGAAACCACTGGGGTAAGAGGTGGGGGATAAAGAGGTATAGCAGGGGAAAAAAAAAACAATTTAGTAGATGAAATGCTGAGAATAACCCACTAATCCAAGGGTAATAAAGGAGGAACAGAGGAGGAAATCATTGATGGGACAAATAGAACACTAATAGGGCAGCAGCACTTAACCTACATCCATAGTTATCAGTAATTTTGGTATACATAATTCAACTGAAAGTTCTAATGAAAAGGCAGAGATTATCTGACTGAATAGAGAAAAAAAAGACCTATCAATATTCTGTTCACAGAACCATACTTTAAAAGTGAAGACAGATACACTAAACATAAAAGAAGAAATACTAATCATAGCATATTTTAAGGAACTATTGGGAGTTTTTAGTCATTGTTTTGGGTTTCTTGAAGGTATCCAGCTAAGTAGAGAAAGGAAAATAGGCTTCCTATTTAATGTTAGCAACCTCATGGGAGTGGCTGTGGCAAAGCATTATTCCACTACTTGTGCTCTTAGTTTTAGGCCAAATAGTATTATTCCCCATATAACAACAAATATCAAAATCTAAATGCCCCCGGGGTCAGTTAAGATGGTAGAATAGTAGGAGGATCTTATGTTTGCCTCCTTCCTTGAACACAGCTAAATCAATATTGGATTGTTCTAAACACCCAAGGAATGGATCTGAGGACTGACAGAACAAACTGCACAACTGGAAGGAGAGAAGAGGTCACACCGTGGAGGGTCAGAGGTGTGGAGATATGATTTGGGGGAAAAAAGAATCATGGGTGCTGCAGAAGGAAGGGAGTCCTGACCATGGAGAAAGGGGAGGGAAGAAAGAGAGAGAGAAAGACAGAGAAAGAGAGGGAGAGAGAGCAGTGCACAGGGGATCAGAGACAGAAAACTCTTCCCAAAGTCATTGACTGGGAAAACAAGAGAGGTTGATTATCTTGAGTGGTTACAACCAGTGGATCTCAAAGACTGGAGTTTCGTAGTTCTGTGTTGTGGGTGCTGTGGAGCCCAGTGGGTGCTGCAGTGCTCCTCTGGAGAAGGACAGTAGATGACAGGGGCTAAAGGTGTGATCTGAATATTCCCAGGGATGCACTGGGAGAATTGTTCCCCCTTTTTGGAGTGTGTCTGGGAAAGGTGGCTTTGCCTGTCAGAGACAAAAGAGGTGGTTGCCATTGTGCTCCTTCCTGCCCCTTAGGCACAGGGGCACAGACACCTGCCAAGGATGACTAACTTGGATGCAGGCTTTTTGCCATGTGTTACTCTAAACTCCCAGCTCCTGTGCATTAGTGTGACTGCCTCTTTGGGACGAACTGGCACAAGCCCCAGCCCAGCAAGATCCTCTCCCAGAGGACCAGCAGAGGTCCACACCACAACATGTTCCTAAACTTTGGAATTCTGAAATTCATCCACTGTATCTGAGATAAAACACAGATGCACTGCACTGCCTGGCAGGCAGACAACCCAGACACAGACAGGGAGAAGGCAGGGATCTGAGGGATGCCTCTGGCACATAGGAGGAGACTCTGCACTTCTGTGAGGGCTTCCTGGACAGCAGTGGTGTGAACTCACATCTTTGGAGACAAGGGACAAGGCCAATGCCACTTTTCTTCCATACCCATCAGCACAGACTGACTTCAATGAGAACTACAGCCCCATCAATAATGGAGGCCTGAGCCAATTACAATAAGCCATGCCTGCTTACATTCTGCAGGTACTTCTTAACTAGGGCAAGAATGCTTGAGAGCAGTGGTCCCCTACCCTAGACGACCAGCGAAAACCTCCATATGCACCAAGTCTGCAGACCATAGTGCTGTACAGCTTCAGCTCTAGTGGAAATATCATCAGGCCTCTTTTAACAGGAAGACCAGAGTACACCTAATTAAAACTTGCCACATTCTTGACAAGGTCCAAACACTCCCCACTGTAGGCAAGAAGAAACTGCAGAGGACTAATCTAAGGGAAAGAGCACCAAAACACAGCAACAGAGAGCACACAGCATATACCAGAGACACTTCATGAAGCACCAGGCCAGGAACAGTATATGACCTCTTCTTAACAAAGCCATTCCTCCCAGGAGCAGGAAGGACAACAAGCTTTTCTAACACACAGAAAAAGACAGAAACCAAGACAAAATACCAAGATGGAGGAATTCATCCCAAAAGAAAAAAAAAAAAGGTCATGGGATCTAATCATAACAGATATAAGAAATATGCCTGGCCCAGAATTTAAAGCAACAATTATGAGGATACTAGCTGGGCTTGAGGAAAGCATAGAAGACACCAGGGATTACCTTTCCACAGAGAAAAAAGACCTAAAAACTAGTCGGGCCAAAATAAAAAATGCTATAACCTAAATGCAAAACCAACTGGATGTAATGACACAAGGATGGAAGAATCAGAAGAATGAATAAGTAATACAGAAGATAGAATAATGGAAAATAATGAAGTTGACAAGAAGAGGGAAAGAAAAATATTGGATCACGAATGTAGACTTAGGAAACTCAGTGACTCCATAAAGTGTAATACTATTCATATCATACATGTACCAGAAGAAGAGTGGGAAAAGAAGCAGAAAGCTTATTTGAAGAAGTAATAGCTCAACTTCCCTGCTCTGGGGAAGGAAACAGACACCCAAATCCAAGAGGCACAAAGAACTCCCATCAAAATCAACAAAAGCAGGCCAACACCAAGATATACTATAATATGGAGGGGGGAGGGAATATAGAGGTAGGGAAAAAAATCCTAAAAGCAGCAAGGAAAAAGAAATCCCTAACTTGCAGGAGACCAGTAAGGCTAGCAGCAGATCTATCCACAGAAATGTAGCAAGTCAGAGGACAGTGGCATGATATATTCAGTGTGATGAATGGGAAAAATATGCAGTGAGGAAAACTATCATTTATAATAGAAGAAGAGATAAAGAGTTTCCTGACAACCAAAAACTAAAGGTGTTCATGACCATGAAACCACCCTATAAGAAATATTAAAGGAGACTCTAAGAGTGGGAAGAAAAGACCAAAAGTGACAAAGACTAGAAAGGAACAGAGAAAATCTCTAGAAACAATGATTTAACAGGTAATATGATGGCATTAAACTCATATCTTTTAATAATCACTCTGACTGTAAATGGAATAAATGCTCCAATCAAAAGACATATGAGTGTCAGAGTGGATAAAAAACAAAACTCATCTCTACGTTGCCTAGAGGAGACTCATTTTAAACCTAAAGAAACCTGCAGGCTGAAAGTGGATGGAGAAAGAATCCTGAAAGGAGCAAGGGGAAGAAAAAAAAAGTCCTTAATCGACAAGGGAAGACAGATCAGATTCCCAGCAGATTTGTCCACAGAAATTTAGCAGGCCAGATATGAATGGCGGGATATATTCAATGCGCTGAATGGGAAAAATATGTAGCCAAAAATACTTTATCCAGCAGGACTGTCATTCAGAAAAGAAGAGACAGTTTCCCAGACACATATAAACTAAGAGAGTTCATGACCACTAAACTATCCCTACAAGAGGTACTAAGGGGGACTCTGAGTGGAAGGGGAAAAGACCAAAAGCAACAAAGACTAGAAAGGAACTCAGATAGCCAGTAATTTAGTTAGTAAATTAAATTATATTAAATATATTAGTTGGACACTATATGAACTTCAAAATTAAATTGAAATAATACATTTCATTAATATGTGGGAAAACATTATAAGATAACAAACAAAATAGCATATATAAAACAAAGGTATATGAACATACACATGTATACATCAAAAACACATGTCTCCATATAATTTATCTCCTGAATATAAAATTATGTGTGTTTTTTTCTTTATTATTTTTGTCTATTCTCTGCTGTTACTGATTTTTTTAATTATTTAAATATCTAAATATTTCCTTTATTTTTTAAATATTTTCCTTTATGAACAAAATCATGACACTTATTGAGATACTTTATGCAAAAATATCAGTGATAATAGACAATTCTGATTTTTTAACTTGCTACTCATATGACTGCTCGAACTGACTGTAAAAATAAGAATTTCCATAATGAAGTAGATATTTACATGAATAAATCTCATTTTTGAAATATAGAACTTCCACTAGAGAACTCAAGCAATTATATAGCATAAGATAATCTCATAAAAGATAATATTTAACAACAAGGATCTCCAACTGAGTAATAAACAAAATAGCTTGTTCTAAAATGGAAATCAATTTAGGGAAAAGAATTCACCATAATATGAAGTAGATTCAGAAATATCTATAGCTAGTTGTAATCCAATAGATTACAGTGTAGAACCTTGTATACATACAGAGTTATACATTATTGATAGAATTCTACACTGATTTGGAAATCAATACCATAAATATTGGCTCCTGTATGTCAAGGTAAAAGCAATTGACATTTTTTTCTGTCCTGCTGTGAAATATCTACATTGCAAACAAGGCAAGTTTCTTTTTCATATTCCGTTTGAACTTAAACATAAGAGAAAGATATGATGACATATATCAATACATACCAAGGCTTTATCCATAACAATTTGTATTTTCAGAACTCTTTTCAATAGTGCAATGTCTGACTTTTCCTGTGAAAGAGAAGCCATGAGTTAAATAAAACGTTTTTAAAATTCATATATTGTTTATAATAATCAAGATTATATACATATATGTGTGTGTATATATACATATATACATACATACCCAAAGAAAAGTATAGATGCATAGAAAAAAAGACACAGACTCATCAAGATATAGATAATAATAAGAGAATAAATGCACACTAAATAAGCAGATTCCAAATATAAATTTTAGGAAAAAATCAGAAGATTTTACTTATATTCCTGATAATTAGAATCCTCAAAAAGTTACTAGAGGGAGAACCCATGTTTCCTTCCTCTCAAAACCTTCTTCCAAGACCCTCCACCAACCTAAATGAAATCCCATCGAGTGTCCTCCAAATGTCGCCTCTTTTTTCTCATTATTTTAATTCTGTATTAACCTGTGGCTTACATTCAATGGAATGCATCCATTTTAAGAATACAGTTACATGTTACAAAGCTGTGATGACCAAGAAAGCATGGTACTGGCACAAAAACAGACACATAGACCAGTGAAACAGAGTAGAGAGCCCAGATATGGACTCTATGGTCAACTAATCTTCAACAAAGCAGGAAAAAATATCCGATAGAAGAAAGACAGTCTCTTCAATAAATGGTGCTGGGAAAACTGGACAGCTATATACAGAAGAATGAAACTCAACCATTCTCTTACACCATACACAAAGATAAACTCTAAATGGATCAAAGACCTCAAATGTGTGATAGGAATCCATAAAAATCCTAGAGGAGAACATAGGCAGTAACCACTTTGACATCAGCCCCAGCAACTTCTTTCAAGACATGTCTCCAAAGGCAAGGAAACAAAAGCAAAAATGAACTTTTGGGACTTCATCCAGATAAAAACCTTCTGCATAGCAAAGGAAACAGTCAACAAAACAAAGAGGCAACCCACGGAATGGGAGAAGATATTTGCAAATGACACAACAGACAAAGGGCTGATGTCTAAGATCTATAAAGAACTTCTCAAGCTCAACACCCAAAAAACAGATGATCAAGTCAAAAAATGGGCAGAAAACATGAGCAGACACTTATCCAAAGAAGACATATAAATGGCTAACAGACACATGAAAAGTGTTCATCATCATTAGCCATCAGGGAAATTCAAATCAAAACCACATTAAGATATCACCTTATACCTGTTAGAATGGCCAAAATCAACAGGACAGGAAACAAGTGTTGGAGAGGATGTGGAGAAAGGGGAACCCTCTTACACTGTTGGTGGGAATGCAAATTGGCGCAACCACTTTGGAAAACACTGTGGAGGTTCCTCAAAAAATTAAAAATAGAGTTACCCTATGACCCAGCAATTGTATTACTGGGTATTTACCCCCAAAATACAGATGTAGTGAAAAGAAGGGCCATATCCACCCCAATGTTCATAGCAGCAACATCCACAATAGCCAAAATGTGGAAAGAGCCAAGATGTCCTTCAACAGATGAATGGATAAAGAAGATGTGGTCCATATACACAATAGAATATTACTCAGTCATCAGAAAGGATGACTCAACTTTTGCATCGACTTGGATGGGGCTGGAGGAGATTATGTTAAGTGAAAGAAGTCAAATAGAGAAAGCCAATTATCATATGGTTTCACTTATTTGTGGAATATTAGGAATAGCATGGAGGAGATTAGGAGAAGGGAAAAATGGAGGGAGAGAAATTGGAGTGGGAGATGAATCATGAGAGACTATGGACTCCAGGAAACAAAAGGAGGGTTTTAGAAGGGAGGGGGTGGGTGGGAGATGAGTGAGCCTGGTGATGGGTATTAAGGAGGGCACAGATTGCATGGAGCACTGGGTGTTACATGCAAACAATGAATCATGGAACACTATATCAAATACTAATGATGTACTGTATGGTGAATAACATAACACAATAAAAAATAGTTATATGAATTGGTACTAATGTAAATACCCACGTGGCAATTTCCATAAGTAAGATAGAGATAATTTCTAGCTTGCTCTTCCAAGTCAATTGCCCACATGGCTGAAGGCAACCAAGGATCTCCTTTTTCTCACCATAGCTTAGAATAATCTATTCCAGAATTTTATAAAACTGGAATTATACAGTGTATACTCTTTTATACCTGACTTTTTTTACTCAGCATTCCCCCATGCTGTTGTGATTATTAGTAATTTATTAGTTTTTACTGCTAAGTAGTATGCCATTTTAGAAATACACCAAATTTTGTTTATGCATTTACACCTGTCAATGATGTGAAAGATGGAATAAAATGGGATCCCTTTTGTCAAGGAGTTTTAAAGTGGAACTGGGAAGCCATTAAGGAGGTAGGCTATGCACATCCTCACTGGATAGAACCATGAACTTCTGAATTGGGCAGAACCTTAAATATTCCTAGGACTCTGCACAAACTTATCAGCAACTTGTTATAGTAACAAATTTTTGTTTTAGTGACAGCCTTAGGAATCAATTATGTTTATCCTAGTTTACTTTTCTGCCAACAACAATCAAAATCTTTGTAAAAAACATATGCAAGCATATGTTTTTGTCTTTAAAGTAAAACCTTCACTTTTGTTCCCTAGGGGGACACAGTTGGATATTTACTGAAATCTGTGCTCACTGAATTGTAATTCTGAGACCCCAATAAATACTTTTGTTTGCTTTTTTTCTGTCAACAATGATATTTTGGATTATTTAGACATCTTAGCTATCATAAACAAAGCTGCTATGAATATCCATGTACAGATCTTTGCAGAGTTAAATTCATTGTTCTTGGGAAATATTTAGAATACATGAATCGTATGACAATTGTGGGTGTGTAAAGTAATACAAAAGTACCAGATTGCTTTCTAAAGTAGTTTGATTGTTCTGCATTGTCGCCAAGAATTAATAAGAGTGTCAACTGCTCTGCATTTTTGTCTATATTTGATATTGTCTTTTCCATCATTACCATTCTTGTTGGTCTGCCCTGATATCTTACTGAGGTTTTAATTCGCAATTTCCTGATAACTAATGTGGAACAGCTTTTCACATGTTTATGACTCATTATTTTGGTTTCTCCTAAGTTCCTTACTAGAAATTTTATGTTTAGCTTTGACATTTAGGTCTACACTCTAATTCAATTTTGTGAATAAGGGTCAAGATTCATTTTATTCCCTACAGATGTCCAGTCTTCCAGTAACATTTATTGAAGAGATCATTCTCTAACCTTTTAAAGTCCCTAGCACCTTTGTAGAAAATCAATCCACCAATAGCACGTGGGTCTACTTCTGATCTATTCTGTTCCACTGATCTGTATGTCTATACTTACAACAATAACACAGTATCTATCTCTATAGCAGAGGTCAGCAAACAATGAACCACAGTATGGCCACCTGTTTTTGTAAAAAATATCTTACTGGAAAAAAGCCACATCCATTTGTTTATATACTGTTGATGCTTCTTTCATACTACAAAGGTAGAGTGAAGTAGATGCAACAGATCATATACCTCACAAGGTTAAAATATATACCATCTGGCCCTTTAAAAAAAGTAAGCCCTCCATTTTGTTCTTCTTAAAACTGTTTGACTATTCTAAGATCTTTACACTTCCTTATGAATTTGAGAAACAGTATCTATGAAAATGTTTCCTGGAATTATCAAAATTGGGATTATACTGAATCTACAGGTCAACTGGGGGAAATGAACATCTTAACAATGTCAGTATCTTTGTTTCCTGTGACTTTGCCAGACACTCTTATAGTCTTGATAGCTTTGGGAGATTTTCCTTGTGATCTACACACAGAGTTAGGTCATTAAAAACATAAGGTTATATTTTTCCTTTAAAAAATGTATGCCATTTATTATTATTCTTTTTCCTATTGTACTATTCATAGACTCTAGTAAAACACTGACTGGAAATAGTGAGGGCAGACAGCCTTGGATTATTCCTAATTTAGGGTCTGTTTTAGTCAGTTCAGGTTATGACAAATATACCAGAGACTAGATGGCTTAAACAACAAGCATTTATTTCTCATAGTTCTAGAGTCTGGGAAGTTCAAGATCAAGGCATCAGCAGATGTGATGTCTGGTGAGAGCACTCTTCCTAGTTTGCAAATGGCAATTTTCCTTTCGTATGCTTACAGGACAAAGCAGAGAGAGAGATCTGTGTCTCTTCCTTTTTTGAATAAAAGCATTAATCCCATCATGAGGGCCCTATGTTCACAAATGACCAAATTTAATCCTAATTATTTTTTCAAAGGCCTCCTTCTGCCATCCTACTAGAGGTTAGAGTTTTAACATATGAATTTGGGGAACACAGCATGCAGTACATAACAAGGACAAAACATTCAGTCATTTATATTCATTATGTTAGCTGTAGATACTCATAGATGTTCTTAATTAAATCAAAGAAGCTCCTTATTCCTAGTTTTTATCACAAATGGGTATTGAATTTTGCCAAATGAAATTTCTGGAACTACTGATTAGATCTTATGGCTTTCCGACATAAACATGTCGAACTATTTTATTTAATTCCTCTTTTCTTGTACTGACTTAAGTAATAATGCCTCAAAGTTCCACAGTCAGAATTCTTGAAAAAGAAATAATGTTTTTATACCATAATGGCAACTGGACTAGATAAAAAAAAAAGTTTTATTATATACCCACTAAAGAAGTCGTTCTCTACATCCCCTAGACAGACATTCTTCACTATCTTATAAGTACTTCATTTTGGCAAAGATTAAAGCCAGTCTGAGTTTTTCTACCTTTGAGGTTGACTTTCTGTGATGCCAAGATTCCTATAGAATTATTCATTATTTATGAAGTCCAGCATATTAACCACATTATATCTTGGTATTGCCAGTTTTTATCAGGGTTTCTTGAGAAAATTTTCAAATTCAGGATGCTTTTATTCAAAAATTTTATTCTTTAATAATCTGGAACATTATGGGTGCTATTTTGCTCATGATTGGCAATTTTAATTATCTTGAATTTCTCTTATCAGTCTTTCATATTCCATTAGTCAGGATTCCCCAGAAAAATAGAACATTTATTACAATTTGTTATAATTATATTTATTATAAGGAATTGGCTCACATAATTATAAAAGCTGGTAAGTCCCAAATCTACAGAGTGGGCCAGTAGGCTGGCAACCCAGAGAAAGCTTGTGCTTCATTTCCAGTTTGAAGGCAGTTGGCTGGACAATTCTGTGGGAAGGCCCATCCTTTTGTCCTATTTAGGACATCAACTGATTGGACAACATTTCTGCTTTATTCAAAGTCCACTGATTTCATGTCAATCTTATTTAATGACATCCTCGCAGAAACACCCACAAAATTTGACCATCTGAGCAATACGTCCCAGCCAAGCTGACACACAAAATTCACCATCACACATTCTTAGGTTTTTCTCTACCATCATTTTTTACATAATTGCTCTCTATTCTCAAATCTGACTACAATATCACGTATTGGGTGGGGTTTACCGCAGTGTCTATTCTGTAATTCATGAGCCGTCTTATCAATGGCTTTCATTTTTAAAATGGCTTTATTTTTCCCCTACATTTATTTCCTGAGCTCTTCCAAGGATCTTTTATCAGACCATATAAAGGTAGACCATTCAACTGCTACAGAACTTATCTCCTGGGATCATATTCCCTGGGCTCGAGTTTCAATGTTACACCTTAACAGAGAATTTCCCAGGGTAATTATTTATCTGTTTGTTTTAAAAGATTTTATCCATTCATTTAATAGAGAGAGAGACAGAAGAGAAGGAGCACAAGCAGGAGGAGCAGCAGGCAGAGGGAGAGGGAGAGGGAGAAGCAAGCTCCCTACCGAGCAGGGAGCCCATGTGGGGCTCAATCCCTGAACTTTGGGATCATGACCTGAGCTGAAGGCAGACACCTCACTGACTGAGCCACCCAGGAGCCCCAGGATAATAATTTAAACTCCCTAAATCTCTGTTTCCTAATCTGAAAAGGGGGGACGAACATACTAACTTTTAGAATTATTCCAAAAAAAAATTGGAAAGACAGGATATACATAAAGCTCTTTGAACAATATAAGGCACCTAATGAGGTAGTACATGAATATAGAAGTTTTTTCATTCACTTTGGATTTTGTGCTTTTCTTACACTTTACAGTTGTATTTCATATACTCCATATTTATTCTTTTCTAATTACTATTATTTTAGAATATATGTAGTTCTTTCAAGTCAAACCATTTAAATGGTCATTTAAGAATGTTTGTTCCCTTCTCCAAGAGAAGAGATGTCAGTGAGTCACCTATCCAGGCTCGACTGTATCGAGGTCGGGATACACACCTTTTCCCCCTTACTCTAACTAATTTCAAATAATCTAGTAAGGGACTCTTACAGTCTCCAAGTCAGAGCTAGGAAAGGAATCAACCAGGAAAGGAATCAACCAGGAATCAATCAACCGTTATGCCACTGACAATTGCAATTGTTTGCTTCAACATCTGGTGGGATTTGACCTAAAAGAGTTTCTCATGAAAAATACAGATTGAGGACAGCTGCTTATACAGTTCTTCCATCTTTTCATTTGGTTGAAAGTTCACCAACTTTTGTTGGTCAAGCAACTATTGTTTGTGAATATGGTTGTGACTGCATCTGGCTACTATCCTCAATCAGGATGAAAGAAGAGTCTCTTTTTTTTCTGTTTAATTGTTGTTTGTTTTATTTTGGGGCAAGACCATCTCACATTAGGAAGAAATGAAGTTATAAAAATTAATTTAAAAATCTCAGTTATGTAGTTCTGGCTTTGTACAGAATTACAGACTGGAAATTACTTTGCCTCACTTTAAGTAATTGAGGTATTGCCTTTCAAATTCCAGGATTACTGCTGGAAATTTCATGCTATTCTGCATCTTGACCACATATAAGAAACCAGATTTTTAAAATACCCATTCAGAAACTCCCCTTACATAATTCTGAGAATTTTTCTTGGATTATTTTGTGATTTATTCAATTCAATTTCCTGTTTATTCATACTGAGAACCCTACTGTATTACCTAAACTCTTCTTTTAATTTACATTTCTTTTTTTTTAAAGATTTTATTTATTTATTTGATACAGAGAGAGAGATTACAAGTAGGCAGAGAGGCAGGCAGAGAGAGAGGAGGAAGCAGGCTCCCTGCGGAGCAGAGAGCCCGATGCGGGCCTCGATCCCAGGACCCTGAGATCATGACCTGAGCCGAAGGCAGGGGCTTTAACCCACTGAGCCACCCAGGCGCCCTTAATTTAAATTTCTTATCTCTCAAATTTCCCTGTCATTTGTCATTGTATTTTACTTTTTGTATGATTTCTGGAATTTCATCTTATGAACTTCCTCTTTTTTTTTTCATTTTTATTATCATACTTTTAAATTTCTAAGAACTATTACTTGTCTGCTGAGTTTTATTTTTTAAATAGCACCCTATTCTTAAATTTGTGGATGAAATATTTTCTCTTACTTCTCAGAGGATATTGCCATTTTGTTCTCTTTGGTACTCTCTGTATTCTTTGGTACCTCAAACTTTAAAAACTTGGTTTTTTTACATCTCTATCTTCCATATTAAATTGTTTCATCATATATCTAGTGCCCCTTCATATTAGCAATTGAATATTTAACAGCTATTCCAACATCTCTATGACCATATATGGAGTTTACAGGCTATTGTCTTCAGAGAAAGCAATGTGTCTGGGTTGTTGACTGGGAAAACGCTGTCAACATGAATAGTTTTTATTCTTTTGGCTGGGTTAATTCCTTCCTAAAGAGGAGTGTTTCAATACACTTCTTAGAATGTGTAAGCCTGGTTCCCAGTAACAAATATGCCAAGTTTAAATTAAACACACTAGTTTCAGTATGGTGTTCATCTTCTATTGGGAAATACAATAGAACATCTGTGACTGGTGTCCCCGTTTCATAGAATCCCCAAGGAAAACAGCCTTCAATGACCTGTCAGTCTACAACAGAAACAATTCATTAGGACAGGAAAACAAGATTGCTAAATACACAACTTATTTCAACCAATTATCTTAAATCCGCCTTTAGAATCACTTCCTATTGCAATTCAAGAATCACCTGAATAGTACTGCAGTACATGTCAAGTTTCCCATAGCCTATTCCAATCATCATTTCAGGATTTCTTTTCCTTGGCTGCCTGGGGTTCTTGGTCACACCACTTTAAAGAATGAAGAGGTACACCAAAGAGTGGTGAGGAGCAAAGCAAAGTTTATTGAGTGATAGTACAAAGCTCCCAAAAAGGGAGGGGACCCGAGAGCTTTGCTATTTTGGCATTCAAATCAAGGGGGTTTTATAAGCTCTTTTGCAGAACTATTTTAAGTAAGTAGAGTGTGGGTCCCCTGCAGATTGGCTGCTAAGTTATACCAATCAGGGTTTTGATCATGCACCTGTCTACCTATCAGGTTAATGTTTATGTGCTGATGGTCTTTTGGGGCTGACATCTGGAGACTTATGTCTTAACTGCCTCAGCTCCTGATAGTGACAAATGTTCTATGGTCAATTGTTGCACCTCAGGATGTTTTGCAAAAGTCACTTTTACAGAAGTGCAAAAAGGGATACTACTGCAGTCTTGTCTAAGCTATAAAATAGGATGGTAGTCCAGTTTTGCTTTAGCTGTCCTGGCTCCCTGTTTTCTTTTGGGGGACCCTGGTCCTGACTACCTAACTGTCCAATTAACTCCTAACATTATCAGTTTAGGATTCTGATTTTTGGGGGCTAAATCAGCTATCTGATATTTAATGTCCATTGGTATTTCTCCTCTCCTGTTCTGTTTGTGTTTGTATGTTTATATCATTTTAAAAATCCCTTTACATTCCTTTTCAATTCTTTCTTAAAAACGGACAAGAGAAGGGCGCCTGGGTGGCTCAGCGGTTTAGGGCCTCTGCCTTCGGCTCAGGTCATGATCTCAGGGTCCTGGGATCAAGGCCCACATCAGGCTCTCTGCTTGGCGGGGAGCCTGCTTCCTCCTCTCTCTCTGCCTGCCTCTCTGCCTACTTGTGATCTCTCTCTCTCTCTGTCAAATAAATAAATAAAATCTTTAAAAAAAAAATTAAAAAAAAAAACCGGACAAGAGGGATCAATGCATGTGTTTAATATGCTTTCAGTAGATAAGCCCTCTGTAGTATTTTATTCGGTTTTTGTTCTACTTTTTAACTCTCAACATAATATTCACCTGGTTTATAAGTTTATTTGTGCTTAATTTCATGAATGTAAAAATATGCCTAAAATATAAGTCTTTGTTATTTTTTTCTGTTCTTTTTAAAAATCTGATATATTGAAGATACTCATTTTCTTTATTGATGCTCGTGATAAACATGTGATTACATGCTTAACTAAACCTATAGATCTAAGCCTATCAAATTCAGGATGAAAAGCAATTTTCAAGTTACTTCATGAAAGATATAAAATTCAAAAACATATATCAATACTGACTTATCTCCATTCCTGCAATGATATCCCTGGTTTCTTCCTTGGCTCTGAAATTTTTGCTTCTATTTACTTCATTACTACATTTTGTTTTGTACCCAAACTTTCCATAATGACTTCCAATTACTTTGTTCCACTACATTAGAAAATATGGTAAGCAAATAATAACAGTGACTTTTACTGATCACTTTTTTATTTATCTACATATTATGCTAAGTAATTTCCATTTATAAATGTATTTAATTTTTGAAATAACTATAAAAGTTATGTATTATTTTTATTACTTTTTTAGAAATAAGAAAATTTACACACAGAAAAGTTATGTTACTTGCCCAAGTTTTAGCCATAAGAACCTGTGTAACATTATATTAGTAAAATGTTAATTCAAAAACAGTGTAAATATGTATATATGACTCAACATACTTGCAATTAGGAAAATGTGAGAATTTTGATTTTTTAATTATGTGTTTATATCTATTATATTTTCTATATATCATATTACTAAACATAAAAATATATTTAAAATAAATATCTTACAACAGAAGGTTTTAATATAATCAATATCATTTAAATTTGTTTTCCAAATGTAACAATTCCAATGTGAATAAATTTATCAAAGATAACACAAGTGAAGATAACATAGAAGTGCTTACTTACTTCCGATTTCACAAGTATCCTGTAGGACTGATCTACATGTTCAGTCATAGGATAATTTTCTTGCACAGGGGAAAAATTAATTTTATTATTCTTTATTTGATAAAGCATATGCTCATATGCGACTGCAGATTCCAATGGCTCAATGCCATAACTGACATTCTGCAACAGCAATAATCCCCTAGGTATTATAACACATAAAAAGAAATAGAAAGATAATTAATATAGACTACCCACTGAGAAATGTTGATGTAAATCAACATTAAATTAAAAAAAATTATAGTAATTTAACAGTGGTCTTTGTGGCCTAATATCTAAGAATCATTTCTTCCTACTTGGGTAAACTTTGAAACACAATTTTATAGCTTCTTCTATTATGGTATTTAGAAGTCATTGTGGTGCTAGTGTGGCTAAGACATGTGAATATTCTTCATACTAGTGGAAGCTTTTCCTGCGTAAGTTTTATGACTGCCAGCCTGGGATAGCGACAAAGAGAATAGGAAAAATGATAAGATGAAGAGGAGGAAAGGAAAGTATATGAGAAGAAACACAATCAAAGTCTCTATTTTCTTTGTCTTCACTCTATCCTTCAAGATGTTTCTAAAAATTAAAGGGTCACACAAGATTTTCAATCATGTACATCTCTGGAACACACTCTTACCTGAGTCCAGAACAGGTGCTAAGTGTCACAACTGATTTTGGAACCTCTGCAGCATATCCTTGATAAAGGCAATGGCCCTAAACAGGAGTATACAAGATATACTCATGAATTATTTGCTTTTTAATTCTAGTTAATCACGCAATGTAATATTAGCTTCAGGTGCACAACACAGTCATTGAACACTTCCATACAACACCCTGTACTCATCACAGCAAGTGCATGAATGTTTCATAAGTAAAATTTTTGGTTTATCCTTGTCAGATATCATCAAGCATTAAATTTTGCCCTTACCATTATTATCTACCAGATATTCCATTATCTGCAATCTCTTCCTCTTAAACATTTTTCCCTAAGAATAGTCATGACTCCTATCCTTCCCCCAATAATTCCTGCTTTAATTTTAAATATTTGACAAACAACTTCTTTATCTGCATCTTTTCTCTCTCAGTGACAATTCTTAAATGTATAGTCTATAACTATTAACTTGATGTAATTCACAGTATTAATTTGACTTCAAATGTGAACATTTCATTTGGGGTTTTTTTTCAAGTTACCCAAAAGTATGTTAATTGACATTTCTTCATTTTTTTTTCTCTTTAATATCTCACCAAGTTGATCATGCACAGTTCAAGCTCTCCTCTTTATGGACTTTCACAGCATTAATCTTTCCAGGTTCTCCCCTAATAATCTTTTTCATGAATATTCCCTTCTCCTCCCTTAAATTCCTTAGAAGTCTAGTGATATCTACAGTCAGCCCTGTTCCTTTGCTAATGCTGTGCTATGAAAACTTTGATACATCACATTCTTTCCTATGAATTTTTTTCTATGTTATTATTATACATTATTAGCTGTGATATATATATTATTTCTATCAGTTCCAGATGGGAAATTACCTCAATGAAAGGGGACTAGCAAAATAGAGTAAGAGGCACACTGACATCCAGTGGCTAGAGTACAGCCAGAAGAAATGCTGTCCATCCCATTGATCTTTCATCATCTGACCCCACCTAGCAGGACAAGGTGGCCCAGGTAAGTATCTTTTACCACTACAGGCTGCAAATAGCATAAGTCCAGTAGAGCCAGAAGAACAAAGCTCAACAGAATAACATTAAAAGCTATAAGAAAGCTACATTGTCATTGGAACAACACACCACACTAAATCTAAACTTAAACTGGGTGACTCCTTCAAAAACAGAAGATTTAATCATTAAGGATACAAGTGAACATCACCCACTATACTAAGAACCCAAAAAAATCACAAAAATGAGAAAAGATAACCAACTGATGCCAATATTGAGATAAGCCACATGTTGGAACTATCAGAGAAAGATTTTAAAGCAGCAATAGAAAATTGCTTCAATGAACAATTACAAATTATCTTGAAACAAATGACAGAATTGAAATAAAAGCCATAAAAAATAAAGTATTAGAACTAAAAAATATATACACATAAAACAAACAAAAGTAGACTGGAGATGATAAGGGACAGAATCAGTGAACTTGAGAACAGATCAGTAGAATTTACTCAATATATAAAACAGAGAAAAATGAGCTGTTAAAAGACACAGAGCCTCAATAACCTGTGGAGCAATGCCAGATCTAAAATACATATCAGAATCCAAGAAAGAAAACAGAAAGAATGTGGAGTTGAAAAGTACTTAAGGAAACAAAGGCTGAGGGGTACCTGGGTGGCTCAGTCAGCAGGTCATGATCTCGGAGTTCTGCGATCAAGCTCAGCAAGATGGGGATTCTGCTTCTCCCTCTCCCACTGCCACCCCTTACCCCCCAGCTCATGAGTGCTCTCTCTCTCTCAAATAAGTAAATAAATAAAAACCTTAAAAAAAAGAAAAGGTGGGGCGCCTAGGTGGCTCAGTGGGTTAAGCCTCTGCCTTTGGCTCAGGTCATGATCCCAGGGTCCTGGGATCCAGCCCCACTGGGCTCTCTGCTCAGCAGAGAGCCTGCTTCCCCCTCTCTCTCTCTGCCTGCCCCTCTGCCTACTTGTGATCTCTCTGTGTCAAATAAATAAAATCTTTAAGGAAAAAAAAAGGAGAAAGAATTAAAGGCTGAATTTCTGGTCAGTTACAGTGGAGTAAGAAACCCTGAGCTCTCCATCATGGAACAAATACACCAATTCAGCAACAATTCATGGACAAATACCCTTTATGGTTAATCAGAAATTTGTTGGAAGTCACACCCTAGGAGAATGCAAAATCAAACTCACCAAAGCCAATATGAAGATTTGGTGTTCCTTTCACCAGGGACACTGCCCAGAGCACTGCCAAATGATCAAAAAGAGACTCTCTGGCTCCCATCTTGACCAGGGAAGGAAAGGGGTTTTTTGACCTGTCAATTATCCCAATTGTTCTGAGAGGGCTACCCAAAAACTAGTATCTGTATCTCCAGTCTTGGGAGTCCTGATAAGTTCAGCACAGTCTTAGCCACCCAAGTAAAATAGAGGTAGTGATTTGGGTTAGTACAAACCATTTATTTGCAACCCCCACAGCTCAGCATGGAGTGAGTGAATGAAAAACCCTAGCTTTCTGCTTTTCATTGGAAAAGGAAAAAGGTGACCCATGCATGTAGTGCCTCCAAAACTGCCCATAGAATTAGCATCTGTCTCATGAATCCTGGAGCACTGATAGATCTGGCAGAATCTAATTGCTTGAAAGAGACCAGAGACAGCAGCTTGGGATGGTAGATACTATTGATCCTCCTTCTGTCTAGCACAGAGAAAGCAGGAAAAAAACACAGGTGCCTGATTCTCCCTGAACAGATAAAAAGTTAATAGACGCCCCCCAAATCAATGGCAAGGCTGATCTGGGGACTCCAGTTCTGCACAAGGCCAGTTGGTGAAGACTGGGAGAATTGACTGGTTTGACTATCAGCCAATAACAAAACAGTGAGTCAAGTAAAATGAAGAATCAGGATAAGATGTTTTAAACAAAGGAACAACATAAATCTCCAGAAATTGAACCTATTGAAATGAACTTAAAGGATTTGCTGTACAGAGAATTAAAAATAACTCTCATACAAACTTCCAACTATAAAATAATAAGTAATGGGGACGTAATGTACACTACAGCAACTACAGTTAATAATACTACATTGCTGGGCGCCTGAGTGGCTCAGTGGGTTAAAGCCTCTGCCTTTGGCTCGGGTCATGATCTCAGGATCCTGGGATCGAGGCCCGCATCGGGCTCTCTGCTCAGCAGGGAGCCTGCTTACTCCTCTCTCTCTGCCTGCCTCTCTGCCTACTTGTGATCTCTATCTGTGTGTCAAATAAATAAATCAAATCTTTAAATAATAATAATAATAATAATAATAATAATACATTGCATATTTGAAAGTTGCCAGGCAAACTAAGTAAAAATGAGAATCCTAATTACTAATATCGGAATTAAAAAGGTGGCATAACTACAGTTCCTATAAATATTAAAAAGACAATAAAAGGATATGATGAACAACTCCATATCCACAAATTTGAAAATGTAGGTGAAACAGACCACTTCCTTCAAGGACACGATTTGTCAACTCTCACACAAGAAGAAATATACAATCTGGGTGACTGGATGGGTCGGTCAGTTAAGTGTCTGCCTTCAGCTCAGGTCTTGATCCCAGGGTCCTGGGATCAAGTCCTACATTGGGCTCTCTTCTCAGGGGGGGAGTCTGCTTCTCCCTCTCACTTTCCCTCTGTATTCTCCTTCTCTCTCTCTTTCTCAAATAAATAAATAAAATCTTTTTTAAAAAAATACAAAATCTCAATGGGTCTATATTTATTAGATCAAATAAAAAATTAATAATCTTCCAAAATAGAAAGCACAAGAACCAGATGGGTTCATCATTTAATTCTTCCAAACATTTAAGGAAGAAATTATACCAATTCTTTACACACTCTTTCAGAGTATAGACTCAGAAGGAATATATCCTAACCCATTCTCTGGTAAGAGTATTATCCTAATACCAAAACCAGACAAAAATATTAAAAGAAAACTTCAGACCAATATCTCTCATGAATATATATGCACAAATCCTCAACAAAATTAGGACATCAAATCAAACAATGAATAAAAAGAATTATAAACCACAACCAACTTAGATTTATCTCAAATATGCAAAGCTGGTTCAACATTCAAAAATGAAGTATTGCAAGCAATCACAGCAACAGCTTAAAAAAGAAAAATCAGTAAAATCAGTAATGCTTTAGAAAACAAAATCAACCTGTAATAATCAGTTGTGATTCTATACAGTAACTATCTGAAAAAATTAAAAAAGCAATCCCATTTACAACAGCGGCCAAAAGAATAAAATAGGAATAAATTTAACAAAGGAGGTGAAAGGTCTATACACTAAAAGCTATAATACAATGACAAAAGAAATTGATGAAGACACAATGGTAAGATATCCTGCATTCACAGACTGGAAAAATTAATATTATTAAGTGCCCACCTAAATCAATCTACAAATCCAATGCAACCCTTAATTCACTGGCACTTTTCACAGAACCAGAAGAAAAATCTTAAAATTCTTATGGAGCCACAGAACAAAAACAAAAACAAAAACAAAACAACAACAACAACAAAAAACAAATAGCCAAAGCAATCTGGAGAAGCTGAGTTATAAGTTCCTGATTTCAAGCTCTAGGACAAATTTATAGGAATCAGAAAAGTATGATATTGGCTTAAAACCAGCAGATAGACCAATAGAACAGAATTAAGAGCTGAGAAACATATCTACACATATAACATCAACCAATCTTTCAGAAGGGTGCCAAAATACATGATAGGGAAAGATAGTCTCTTTAATAAATGGTGCTGAAAAAACTAAATATCCACAAGCAAAATAACACCACTTGCAAAAAGTAACTTGAAATGGAGTAAAGACTTAAATATAAGATGTAAAACTATAAAACTAGAAGAAACATAAGAAAAACCTCTTGATGTTGGTCTTGGCAATCATTTTTTAGATTTGAGGATTTGACACCAAAAACAAAAATTTAAAAATGGAACACCATCAAACTAAAAAGCTTCTTCACAGCAAAGGAAGCAATCAACACAACAATAAGGCAATCTATGTAACAGGAGAAAATATATGCAAACCACTTGTTTGATAAGGAGTTAACCAAAATATGAGAAACATATAATTCGATACCAGAAAACAAATAATCCAAATACAAAATGAGCAAAGTACCTGAAAAGATATTTTCCAAAGAAGATACATAAATGGCCAACAGATAGATAAAAAGGTGCTCAACATCACTAATCATCAGGGAATGCAAATCAAAACCACAGTGAAATATCACTTCACACCCAACAGGATGGCTTTTTTCAAAAAGACAAGAGATAACAAGCATTGGCAAGGATGTGAAGAAAAGGGAACCATTGTACACGGTCAGTTTTAAGAACATAAATGAGTACAGTCATTATGGAAAACAATACGGAGATCCCTCAAAAAATTAAAAATAGAACTATAATATGATTCAGCAATCCCACTTCTGGATACATATGCAGAAGAAAGGAAATAAGTTTCTCAGAGAGATACCTGAACTCCTATGTTCATTGTAAGATTATTCACAATACTCAATTTATGGAAAAAATGTAAGTGTTCAAGGATGGATGAATGGGTATAGAAAATGTGATATTATACATATATAATATGTATATATCATACATATATATATAATACTTATATAATATTATTCACCCATGAAAGAGAAAGAAATCCTGCCATTTGCAACAACATGGATGGACCTAGGGGACATTGTATTAAGTGAAATTAGCCAGAGAAATACAAATGTTATATGATCTCACTTAGGTGTGGAACCTAAAAACAAAAAGTTGAACTTATCAAAACAGAGTAGAATGGTAGTTACCAGGTGGTGTGTATTGCAAAAAATGGAGAAATGCTAGTTAAAGGGTATAAGCCTTCAGTTATAAGATGAATAAGCTCTGGGGATCTAATGTACAGCATTACAGTTAATAATACTGTGTTATATACCTGAAATGTTCTCAACACACACACACACACACACACACACACACACACACACACACACACACGAAAAACACTTTGAAGTGTGATGGATGTGTTTATTAACCTGATTGTTGTAACCATTCTACAAAGTGTATGTATGTGAACCAATTACATTTGTACATTTTAGATATGCACAATTTTATTTGTAAATTCTACATCAAAAAACCAAAAAAAATTGGGGCGCCTGGGTGGCTCAGTGAGTTAAGCCTCTGCCTTCAGCTCAGGTCATGATCCCAGGGTCCTGGGATCGAGCCCCGCATCAGTCTCTCTGCTTGGCGGAGAGCCTGCTTCCCCCTCTTTCTCTGCCTGCCTCTCTGCCTGATTGTGATCTCTCCCTCTGTCAAATAAATAAATAAACAAAATCTTAAAAAAAAAAAAACAACTAAAAAAATTCTAATTTAAATTAAAAAAAATTAAAACATCAATGAAATATCACTATACATGGGGGCCTGGGTGGCTTAGTCCTTAAGTGTCTGCCTTTGGCTCAGGTCACGATCACAGGGTCCTGGGATGGAGCCCAGCACTGGGCTCCCTGCTAGACAGGAAACCTGCTTCTCCCTCTCCCACTCCCCCTGCTTGTGTTCCCTCTTTTGCTGTGTCTCTCTCTGTCAAATAAATACATAAAATCTTTATAAATAAATAAATAAATAAATACCACTATACAATTATTAAATTGTCCAAAATCTGAAGAACTGATAACCACAAGTGCTGGCAAGTGTGTGGAGCAACAAAACTCTCATTCATTGTTAGTAGGACTGCAAAATGGTAGAGCCATTTTGAAAAGAATTTGGGAGCTACTTACAAAGCTAACCATACTCTTAACATATGATCCAGCAATCCTACTCCTTTTATTTACCCAAAAGAGCTGAAAGGTTATGTTCACACAAAAACCTGCATACATGGTTTTACAGCAGCTTTATTCATAACTGTCAAAACCGTTCACACAAAAACCTGCAAACATGGTTTTACTGCAGCTTTATTTATAACCATCAAAACTCAGAAGAATATAGATGTCCTTCAGTAGGTGACTGGATTAATAAACTGTGATACATCCAAACAGTGGATTATTCTTCAATCCTGATAATAATGAACTATCAAGCCATGATAATACATGGAGGAATCTTAAATGCATATTACCATGTGAAAGAAGCCAATCTGACAAGGCTTTATATGGTATGATTCCAACTACATGAGATTCTGTAAAAGGCAAAACTATGGAGACAGTAAAAAGATAAGTAGTTCTCAGGGTGAGGGGAGGACAGAAGATTGAATAGATGAAGCACAGAGGATGTTGAGGGCAGTGAAACTATTCTGTGACACATGTCATTACATGTTTGTGCAAACCCATGAAATGTATGAAACCAAAAGTAAACCATAATGTAAACTATGGACTTTGGGTAATTATGACATGCTTATGCAGCTAATTTTAATAAATCTACCACTGTGGTTGGGGATGTCACTAACAACAGAGGCTATGAAATGTGGGTCCAGGGGATATTTAAAAATGTCTGTACCTACCTCTTAATTTTGCTGCCAATCCAAAACTGATCATAAAAAAAGGTTAGGTCTTTTAAAAAATGGAGAGATGAAGACTTCCCAGACAAAACTGAGGTAATCTCACCACTATATCTGCATTACAAGAAATATGAATGGGAGTTCTTCAATTGAAACAAAAGGGTGCTAAGCAGCAGCAGGAGCATTTAAGAATGAAAACCACTAGTAAAGGTAAATATATAGAAAATGCTGAAAACTAAATTAATACAATGATAGTGGGTAAATCATTTTTAATTGTAGTGTAAAAGTTAAGAAAAAGATATTAAAAATAAGTATAACTAAAATATGTTAAAAGATACACAATATGAAATGATGTAAATCGTGACACCAAAAACACAAAATGAATGTGAGGCAAAGTAATAAAATTGCAGATTTTTGCATGTGGTTGAAGTTCTTGACAGCTTACAATATACTATTATAGTTATATGACATTTCACATTAAGCACCATGGTAACCAAAATGAAAATACCATTATAATTTACACACAAAAAAAGATGAAAATATCAAAACATATTTTTAAAAAATCAATGAAACACAATAGAAGAGAGCAAAAGAAGAAAAGACAGACAAAATAACTACAAAACAAATACCAGACAATTAACAAGTCACAAGAGTAAATAAACTCCCTATCAATAATAACTTTAAATGTAAATGATTAAATGACACAAACGAAAGACATAAGAGTGTTGAATGGGAAAAAAAGCAATAGTCAACTATACGTTGTCTGAAGGAAACTCACTTCAGATTTAAGGGCACATATGGGCTGAAAGTAAAGGCATAAAAAAAGATATTCCAAGCAAATGACAACCACAAGGGAGCAGAGGTGGCTATACTGGTATCAGATAAAATAGACATTATGTCAAAACTGTCACAAGAATCAAATAAGGACATTTTATAATAATCGAAATGTCAATTCACCAGTAAAAAAATCACCTCCCACTACTTAGGATGGCTACTATCGTACAAACAAATAACTGCAAGTGTTAGTAAGGATGCAGAGAAAGCAGAACTACTGTACACTGTTAGTGGAAATACAACATGGTGCAGTTGCTAATGAAAATAGTATGGAGTTTCCTCTAAAAACTAAAAATAATACTGTCATATGATCTTGAGATGTCACCTCTGGGTAGTTACCAAAAGGGTGGGAATGAGGATGTGAAGGAGATATTGGATCTCTTGCTTCACTAAAGCACTATCCATAATAGCCAAGATGTGGGAACAACCTAACCAGGCATCAGCAGATGAGTGGATTAAAAAAAAATGCAGGGCACATTCAAAGGAATACTATTCAGTCTTTAAAAGAAGCAAATTCTGCAACATATGATAACATGGATGAACCATGAGGACATAATGCTAAGAGATTTTAGTCACAGAAGTCAGTCACAAAAAGACAAATACTACATGATTCCATTTATATGAGACATCTAAAATAGATTCATACTATCAGAGAGTGGAATGGTGGTGGCCATCAGTTGGGGAGAGGAGAAATGGGGAGTACTAACTAATGGACATAACATTTCAGTCAAGTGAGATGAGTAAGTTCTAGGATCTTCTGTAAAACATCATACTATAATTAACAAAAATATATACTTAAAATTTGTTGACAGTAGAACTCACATTTAAGTATTTTTACCCCAAGAAAATAAAATATAAATTAAAAATAAGAAAAAATAAATAAGATTGAAAACTTCACAGTGATGATGGGTGACATATAAATGTTTAGATTGCAGAAGCTAAGCAAACTGCAAAGGGAATGGGCCCAAAGTAACCCACAATAAATGGGTTATTACAGTTAAAGTAAGAACAATAAAAATATCTTCAAAGTAACCAGAAAGCAACATCACCTGACCTATAGGGGAACACCAACTTGAATGACAGCAGATCTCACAACTGAAGGAATGAAGGCTAAGAAGAAACACCACAGCAACTTTCAACTGCTAAAAGTATAAACATGAACTCTGTATCTGGCAAATTCACCCTTTAAGAATGGAGAAAGAAAAAAGAGACTTTCTCAAAAATGGAAAACTAGATTTTATCACTAGCACACATACCACTAAAGAATGTTAAAAAGAAACTCCAAAAAACAAAGGTACTAATATCATATGAAGGCTTGGAGCATCATAAAGAATTGGGAAAAACAGAATAGATTAAAGTAGTGGTAAATATAATGGGCAATATTTTCCCTCATAAGTTTCTGAAATCACATTTGGCAGTTGAAACAAAAATCATACAATATCATCTGATACTTAATATATGTAAAGGAATTTTTAACCAATTGTATTTTAAAAGTGCAGAGGATAAAGGAACCCACACAGAAGTATGATTTTAATATTTTACTGAAATAGTAAAAAATACCACATAATAGTAAGCTATAAGTTATATGTGTATATTATAATACAGCAAACACTAAGAAAAACTATAATAAGGAAAATACTTCTAAAACACCATAAATAAATCACCTTGCAATCCTAAAAAATGTCCAAATACCCAGAAGAAGGCAAGAAGAGATGAACAAAGGAATGAGATATATAGAAAAAAAGAAACAAGCCATTAGGGTTATGGCAAACAAAAACCCTAATATATCAATAATTACTTTAAATGTAAATAGTCTAAAAATACGAAAAAAATGCTGTGCACCAGGGTAAATGGGAGAAAAATAAACACACTATGGCTCAACTAAATACTCTTTTAAGAAACTCATTTTAAACATAACATAGGTAGACTGAAATTAAAAGAATGGACAAATACATATCATGTGAGTATTCATAAAAATAAAGAGAAGTGGCTTTGTTAATTTCAGACAAAGTGGACTTACTGGTAAAAAAAAAAAGTCTACTTGGGACAAAGAGAATCATTACTTAATCATAAAAGCATCAATCCATCCAGAAGACATGGCAATCCTAAATAGCATCAAAAAACAGAGCTTCAAAATACATGAAGAAAACACTGATACAACTGAAAGAGAAAGACAAAAAACAACCCAAAAACCCACAATAATAAATGATGAATTCAATATGTATCATACAGTTATTGATAGTATTAGACAGGAAATCAGTAAAAATACAGAATTCAACAACACCAGTCAATATGATCTACATGACACTTATGGAAGATTCCAACCCAAGAGCAGAATACACATATTTTTCAACTACCCAAGAGCATTCATTGACACATATAACATACTGGATCATAAAGCAAACCTTCACAAATTTAAAAGAATTGAAATCATATAGGATATATTTTCTAACCATAAAGAAACCAAATGAGAAATCAGGAGACAAGGACAACAGGAAAAAATCCCTAAACATTTGGAAATTGAACAACGCAATACCATGGGCAAAACTTTTTAAAACAATATCAGATGATATTGTATGATTTTTGTTTCAACCACCAAATGTGATTTCAGAAACTCATGAGGGAAAAGATTGCCCATTATATTTACAATCTTTTTAAAATTCCATGGGTCAAACAAGAAGCCTCATAGGAAATTTTAAAAATACATATAGCTGCATCAAAATGAAAATAAAACATACTGTTGTAGGCTGCAGTTGAGTGGTGCCGAGCAGGAAATTTTTGTACTAAAATGCTTACAACAGAAAAGAGGAAAGGTCACAAACTGATAATACATTTTTTTCCTCAACAAAGCAGAAAAAAGAAACTCAAAGAAAGATATAAGGGAGACAATAATAAACATAAGAGCTAAATGTTATGACATCGAAAATAAGACAACAATATGGAAAAAGCAAGAAAAACTGGTTCTTTGATAAATTCAGTAAGTTGGAAAATCTCCAGCAGGACTGACAAAGAAGAGAAAAGACAGCCATCATTGATGTCAGAAATAAACCACTCCAATGATCATTAAAAGGATAATAAGGGCTGTGGTGAAATTATACCCCTAAATTCCACACCTGAGATAGAATGGACCAATTCCTTAAAGACAAAAACCCACCAAAATAATATATATGAAATGATAAACAAGATATTCCTATGACTATTAAATAAACTGAGTCAGTAATTAAAAATCCACCTCCCCCCCAAAAACACACAAATCCCCAGGCCTAGTAAAGAATTTTACTAAACAGCTTAAAAATTAGCATGTTCTTTATAACAACATCTTCCAGAAAATAAAACAGGAAATAACACTTCCAGATTTATTTTATGAGGCCAGTATTACTCTACTACAAAAATTACAAAGTCAGTACAAAAAAAGAAAACCATAGACCAATTATTTCTCATGAATTTTGACAAAAACATCCTCAAGAAATTTTTAGCAACTCAAACCCAGTCATGGATAAAAAGAATTATCCACCAGGACCAAGTTGTAGCTTTTCTAGATATGCACTACTATTTTAATATCTGAAAATCAATCAGTGTAATCTGTCATAACAAGAGGCTAAAAAAGAAAAGTCATATGATCTTATCAACTGATACATAAAAGTCATCTGATACAATTAAAGACATACCCCTTGTGGGGGTATTCTAGATTAGCAATCTAGAAACAAAGAATTTCCTCAAATTTGTAAGAAATACATTAAAAAAAAAAAAAACCCAAACCTACACCTAACATTATCCTTAATGTGGAAAGAATGAATATTTTATCTTTATGTTTGTATCTATAAAGTAATTTAGTCTGAAATTTATACAAACAAACAAAATAATTATGATAGTCTAAGATCTTGGAAAATAATAAAGTAGGAGGAATCACTGCAGTCTATATAAATGCTTAATTTACAAGTAAACTAAGGAAGATGGCATGATAGTGGCAGAAGTATAAACACATAAAAGAACTGAACAGAATAAAGAACCCAGAAATACATCCACAAAAATAAGCCCCACTGATTTTTGACAAAGATCCAAGAACAATCCAATGCAGAACACCCTCTTCTATCAATGATGTTGAAACAAATAAATGCACATCTCCAGTCAAAAAAATAAACCTTGATCCAACTCTCACACCTTACACAAAATTATCTCAAAGTGGACATAAAATTAAATGTAGGGGGGAGGAGAAAGATGGTGGAGGAGTAGGAGGCTGATTATCATCAGGTCTCAGGAGTTCACCCGGATAAGTTATTAAACCATTCTGAACACCTACAAATTCAACGGGATATCAAATAGAAGAAGAGCAGCAATTCTAGGAACAGAAAATCGAACACTTTCCGAAAGGTAGGACTTGCAGAGAAGTGAATCTGAAGCGACAGGAAGATAGACCCCTGGGGGAGGGGCCAGCTCCCGGCAAGTGAGAGAGCAACGGAGCACAAAATTGGAACTTTTAGAAGTCTGCTCCACTGAGGGATGTCGCTCCAGAGGCTAAGCTGGGGGTGAAGCCCTTGCGGGGACAGTGTGGTCTCAGGACCCATGGGGACACAAAAAGACCAGGGGTGTCCGAGCGCAACAGTGCTCCCAGGTATCAGAGAGGGGAAGCCAGCTGCAGAGATAGAGCCAAGCTGAGGAGGGGTCTCTCAGCTTGGTGTTATCTTAAACCGTGATCCAAAGCACAGTTGGGCCATTGCACTTTGAGCAGGGATCCCACAAGTGTCAGATCCAAAGAGACCCCTTCCTTCCTCCTCCAGGACAAGTGGCAGGGGAGCATGCTGCAGGAATCTGCTGGGTTTGGTGATTCCAAATGGGCCATGTGCCAGAGACAGAAAGGCTCGGTCACAGACTGGGTGAGCTCAGAGTGCAGCTGGTGACCAGGAAGATGGGAGGGCTGGACTACTTTTCTCTTAAAGTGCACTGAGGAGTGGGGTCCTGAGCTCTCTGCTCATCCGGGTCAGAGATTGGGAGGCCGCCATTTTCCCACCCTTCAAAGCTGTACAGAAAGCGTTCAGGGAACAAAAGCTCCCAAGAGTAAACCCGAGCCAATTACTTAGCCTGGCCCCTGGCAAGGGCGGTGCAATTCCGCCTCAGGCAGACACGAGAATCACAGCAACAGGCCACTTCCCCAGAAGATCAGCAAGAACATCCAGCCAAGACCAAGTTCACCAATCACTGAGAATTATGGAACTCCAGAACTAGGGGAAAGCAACACATTGAATTCATGGCTTTTTCCCCATGATACTTTAGTCTTTCAAAGTTAAATGGTTCAAATTTAATATTTTTCTTACTCTTTTCATTTAAATTTTTCCTCTTTCCTATTTCCTATTTTAAACTTTTTAAAGTTATTTTATCTTATCAATACCTTTTTTAAAAATCATTTTTAATTTTCATTGATATAGTCATATTTTCTCCCTTCAACCTTATTTTTTGCATATATATAGGTTGTTTTTTCCTTTAAAATTTTGGGATACAATCTCTTCTAACAGATCAAAATACACCCTACATCTAGAGCATTGTTTGGTTCTAGTCTCCAGCCTGATCACATTCTTTCACCTCCTTTTTTTTTTCTTTTTGCAACGAACTTCTTATCAATTCCTTTAGAATCTTTTTTAATTTTCAGCTTTACAATTATGTTCCATCCCTTCATTGTGCTTACCCTTATTTGTGTATATATATAAATTTTTCTCTCTTTAAAATTTTTGGGAGATAGTTTCTTCTAACACACCAAGACACACCCAAAACCACGTGTGTGGCTCTGTTCAATTCACCAGTCTAATAGATATATAGATGATATAGATAAATATAGATAGATATAGATATAGATATAGATATAGATATAGATATAGATTTTTTTTCTTCTTTTTTCCGTCTTCTCCAGCATGTTTTGGGTCTCTTCTGAATTGGTTAGTGTATATTTTCCTGGGGTTATTGCTACCCTTTAGTATTTTGTTCTCTTGTTAATCTATTCTTATCTGGATAAAATGACAAGGTGGAAAAACTCACCACAAAAAAAAGAAGAGGCAATAATGACGGCTAGAGACCTAATCAATGCAGACATTAGTAATATGTCAAAAATAGAGTTCAGAATGATGATTATCAAGATGCTAGCTGGGCTCAAAAAAACCATGGAAGATATTAGGGAACCCTTCTCTGGAGAAATAAAAACCCTTCCTGGAGAAATAAAAGAACTAAAATCTAATCAAGTTGAAATCAAAAAAGCTACCAATGAAGTGCAATAAAAAATGGAGGCTCTTACTGCTAGGATAAATGACGCAGAAGAGAGAATTAGTGATATAGAAGACCAAATGATAGAGAATAAAGAAGATGAGGAAAAGAGAGACAAAGAACTACTGGACAATGAAGGGAGAATTTGAGAAATAAGTGATACCATAAGATGAAACAATATTAGAATAATTGGGATCTCAGAAGAAAAAGAAAGAGAGAGGGGGGAAGAAGGTATATTGAAGCAAATTATAATACAGAATTTTCCTCATCTGGCTAAGGGAACAGCATCAAAATCCAGGAGGCACAGAGAACCCCCCTCAAAATCAATAAAAATAGGTCCACACTCCCTCATCTAATAGTAAAACTTACAAGTCTTAGTGACAAAGAGAAAATCCTGAAAGCAGCTCGGGACAAGAGGTCTATAACATACAATGGTAGAAATATTAGACTGTCAGCAGACCTATCCACAGAGACCTGGCAGGCCAGAAAGAACTGGCATGATATATTCAGAGCACTAAATGAGAAAAACATGCAGCCAAGAATACTATATCCAGCTAAGCTCTCATTGAAAATAGAAGGAGGGATAAAAAGCTTCCAGGACAAACAAAAACTAAAGGAATTTGCAAACACCAGGCCAGCCCTACAGGAAATGCTGAAAGGGGTCCTCTAAGCAAAGAGAGAGCCCAAAAGAAACATAGACCAGAAAGGAAGACATACAATAACAGTTACCTTATAGGCAATACAATGGCACTAAATTCATATCTTTCAATAGTTACCCTGAATGTAAATGGGCTAAATGTCCCAATCAAAAGACACAGGATATCAAAATGGATAAAAAAACAAGACCCATCAATATACTGTCTACAAGAAACTCATTTTAGACCCAAAGACACCTCCAGATCTAAAGTGAGGGGGTGGAAAACAATTTACCATGCTAATGGACATCAAAGAAAGCTGGAGTGGCAACCCTTATATCAGATAAATAAGCTTTTAAGCAAAAGATTGTAATAAGGAAGGACACTGTATCATACTTAAAAAGCCTGTCCCACAAGAAGATCTAACAATATTAAATATCTATGCCCCTAACATGGGAGCAGCCAATTATATAAACCAATTAATAACAAAATCAAAGAAACACACCGACAAAAATACAACAATAACAGTAGGGGACTTTAAAACCCCCCTTACTTAAATGGACAGATCATCTAAGCAAAAGATTGGCAAGGAAATAAAGCCTTTAAATGACACATTGGACCAGTTGGTCATCACAGATATATTCAGTACATTCCATCCCCAAAAAACAGAATACACATTCTTCTCCAGTACACATGGAGCATTCTCCAGAATAGATCACATCGTAGGCCACCTAGACCTAGGATCAGGTCTCAACCAGTACCAGATGACTGGGATCATTCTCTGCATATTTTCAGACCATAATGCTCTGAAACTAGAACACAATCACAAGAGGAAAGTTGGAAAGAACTCAAATACATGGAGGCTAAAGAACATCCCACTAAAGAATAAATGGGTCAACCAGGAAATTAAAGAAGAATTAATTAATTCATGGAAAGAAATGAAAATGAAAACACAACTGTTCAAAATCTTTGGGACACAGCAAAAGCAGTCTTGAGAGGAAAGTATATAGCAATACAAGCCTTTTTCAAGAAATAAGAAAGATCTCAAGTACACAACCTAACCCTACACCTAAAGAAGCTGGAGAAAGAACAGCAAAGAAAGCCTAAACCCAGCAGGGAAGGAGAAATAATAAAGATCAGAGCAGAAATCAATGAAATAGAAACCAAAAGAATGGTAGAACAAATCAATGAAACTAGGAGCTGGTTCTTTGAAAGAATTAATAAGATTGATAAACCCCTGGCCAGATTTATCCAAAGAAAAGAGAAAGGACTCAAATTAATAAAATCATGAGTGAAAGAGGAGAGATCACAACCAACACCAAAGAAATACAAACAATTATAAGAACATATTATGAGCAACTCTACACAAGCAATTTGACAGTCTGGAAGAAACAGATGTACTCTTAGAGACATATAAATTGCTAATACTGAATGAGGAAGAAATAGAAAACCTGAATAGACCCACAACCAGTAAGGAGATTGAAGCAGTCATCAAAAATATCCAAAGAAACGAGAGCCCAGGGCCAGACAGCTTCCTAGGGGAATTCTACCAAATATTTAAAGAAGAAATTATACCTATTCTCCTGAAACTGTTCCAAAAAATAGAAATGGAAGGAAAACTTCCAAACGCATTTTATCAGGTCAGCATTACCTTGATCCCAAAACCAGGAAAAGACCCCATCAAAAAGGAGAATTACAGACCAATATTCTTGATGATCACAGATGCAAAAATTCTCAACAATACTAACCAATAAGATCCAACAGTACATTAAAAGGATTATTCACCACAATCAAGTGGGATTTATTACTGGGTTACAAGGTTGATTCAACATCTGCAAATCAATCAATGTGATACAATACATTAGAAAAAGAACCATATGATCCTCTCAATAGATGCTGAAAAAGCATTTCACAAAATACAGTATCCTTTCTTGATCAAAACTCTTCACAGTGTAGGCAGAGAGGGTACATACCTCAATATCATCAAAGCCATCTATGAAAATCCCACAGTGAATATCATTCCCAATGGAGAAAAATTGATAGCCTTTCCCCTAAGGTCAGGAACACAGCAGGGAAGTCTACTACCACCACTGCTATTCAACATAGTACTAGAAGTCCTAGCCTCAGCAATCAGACAACAAAAAGAAATAAAATGTATCCAAATCGGCAAAAAAGAAGTCAAACTCTCATTCCTTGCAAATGATATGATACTTTATGTGGGAAACGCAAAAGACTCCACTCCAAAATTGCTAGAACTCATACAGGAATTCAGTAAAGTGTCAGGATATAAAATCAATGCACAGAAATCAGTTGCATTTCTATATACCAACAAAAAAACAGAATAGAGATAAATTAAGGAGTCGATCCCATTTATAATTGCACCCAAAATCATAAGATACCTAGAAATAAACCTAACCAAAGAGGCAAAGAATCTATACTCAGAAAACTATAAAGTACTCATGAAAGAAGTTGAGGAAGACACAAAGAAATGGAAAAACGTTCCATTCTCATGGATTGTAAGAACAAATATTGTGAAAATGTCTATACTACCTAGAGCACTGACACATTTAACACAATCCCCATCAAATTACCATCAATTTATTTCAAAGAAATGGAACAAATAATCCTAAAATTTATATGGAATCAGAAAAGATCCCGAATAGCCAGAAAAATGTTGAAAAAGAAAACCAAAGTTGGTGACATTACAATTCCAGACTTCAAGCTCTACTACAACACTGTGATCATCAAGACAGTATGGTACTAGCGCAGAAACAGACACAGAAATCAATGGAACAAAATAAAGATCCCAGAAATGGACCCTCAACTCTATGGCAACTAATCTTCATTAAAGCAGGAAAAAATGTCCAATGGAAAAAAGTCTCTTCGACAAATGGTGTTGGGAAAATTGGACAGCCACATGCAGAAGAATGAAACTGGACCATGTCCTTACACCACACACAAAAATAGACTCCAAATGGATGAAAGACCTCAACGTGAAACAGGAATCCATCAATATCCTTAAGGAGAACACAAGCAGCAAACTCTTCGACCTCAGCCACAGCAAGTTCTTCCTAGGAACATCAGCAAAGGCAAGGGAAGCAAGGGCAAAAATGAACTATTGGGACTTCATCAAGACCAAAAGCTTTTGCACAGCAAAGGAAACAGTCAACAAAATCAAAAGACAACCAACAGAATGGGAGAAGATATTTGCAAATGATTTATCAGATAAAGGGCTTGTATCCAAAATGTATAAAGAACTTATCAAACTCAACACCCATAGAACAAATAATCCAGTCAAGAAATGGGCAGAAGACATGAACAGACATTTCTCCAAAGAAGACATCCAAATGGCCAACAGACACATGAGAAAGTGCTCAACATCACTCCGCATCAGGGAAATACAAATTAAAACCACAGGGAGATACCACCTCATACCAGTCAGAATAGCTAAAATTAACAAGGCAGGAAACGACAGATGTTGGTGAGGATGAGGAGAAAGGGGAACCCTCCTACACTGTTGGTAGGAATGCAAGCTGGTGCAGCCACTCTAAAAAACAGTATGGCGGTTCCTCAATAATTTGAAAATAGAGCTACCCAGCAATCGCACTACTGGGTATTTACTCTAAAGATACAAATGTAGTAATCTTCAGGGGGATGTGCATCTGAATGTTTATAGCAGCAATGTCCACAATAGCCAAAGTATGGAAAGAACCTAGATGTCCATCAACAGATGAATGGATAAAGAAGATGTGGTATATATATACAATGGAATACTATGCAGCCATCAAAAGAAATGAAATCTTGCCATTTGCAACGACGTGGATGAAACTAGAGGGTATTATGCTAAGGGAAATAAGTCAATCAGAGAAGACAATTATCATACGATCTCTTTGATATGAGGAATTTTAGGTGTGGGGGGTCGTAGGGGGTATGGAGGGAAAAAATGAAACAAGATGGAATCGGGAAGGAGACAAACCATAAGAGACACTTAATCTCAGGAAACAAACTGAGGGTTACTGGGGCGTGGAGGGTAGGGATAGGGTGGCTGGGTTATGGACATTGGGGAGGGTTTGTGCTATGGTGACTGCTGTGAAAGGTGTAAGCCTGATGATTCACAGACCTATACCCCTGGGGCAAATAAAAAAAATTAAATATAAATAAAAGTGTAAAACATTTAGGGGGAAAAAAACAGAATCTTCAGCAACTAGGGATAAATTAAGTTCTTTTTTTTTTAAAGATTTTATTTATTTATTTGACACAGAACGAGAGATTACAAGTAGGCAGAGAGGCAGGCAGAGAAACAGGGAGAGGAGGAAGCAGGCTCCCTGCTGAGCAGAGAGCCTGATGTGGGCCTCGATCCCAGGACGCTGAGATCATGACCTGAGCCGAAAGCAGAGGCTTTAACCCACTGAGCCACCCAGGCGCCCGATAAATTAAGTTCTTAAGTTTGATACCCAAACCCCCATTCATAAAAGGAAAAGTTGATAAATTAACTCTCATCAAAATTAAAAATTTATAATCAATGAGAAACCTTATGAACAAGATGAAAAGACAATTACAGATTAGGAATAAATATTGACAAAACACATATCTGGCAAAGAACTTGTATTTGAAATATATAAACTTAAAAATCAACAATAAAAAAACAACCAATGCAATTAGAAAATGGGTAAAGGACATTAATAGACATTTCATTTCATGAAAATATATTCAACATCACCAGACACTGGGGAAATTCAAATTAAAAATTACATGAGATACCACCACACATCTATTAAAAGACTTTAAATACTGATCAAATAGTGGCAAACATGCAGACCCTCTATCTTTCCTACATTGCCAATGGAAATGTAAAATGGTACAGACACACTGGAAAAAAGTTAATAATTTCTTTTAAAAAATAAACATATACTTACCATATGACCTAGTAATCATATTCCTGGGCATATACCCCAGAAAATTAAAAAATTATGTCCACACAACAAACTGCACATGAATGTTCATAGAGGCATTAACTTAAATAGTTAAAGACTGGAAAAGGTGAAGTGTGAGAACATGTAGACCTGATGTTTCTTTCTTGGGAATGTGATTGTTTAGAAGTTTAATTTCTTGTTTTTTTAAAAGCATATATTTTTTATTTAAATTCAATTAGCCAACGTATAGTACATCATTAGTTTTTGATATAATGTTCAATGATTCATTAGTTGCATATAACACCCACTGCTCATTATATTGTGCGGCCTCCATAATGTCCCTCACTCAATTACCCCGTATCCTTCACCCACCTCCTATTCTGCAACCGTCTGTTTCCTGGAGTTAAGAGTCTCATGTAGTTTGTCTCCCTCTTTGTTTCTTCCCATTCAGTTTCCCTCCCTTCCCGTATTGTCCTCTGCATTTTTACTTATGTTCTACTTAAGAGTGAAACCGTATGATAATTTTAATTTCCACCACTTCCTCCACTGCTCAGGTCTTACGCCATCTCAACTAAAATGACTCTGTATTTAGGGTCTTATTCTTAGCTCCTTAACCCACTTTATTTCCCTCAGATCCCTGCTAATATTTAAACAACCTTTTGTATAAGAGATTCTGGAGTTCCAAATTTGAAAAGGAGTTGTTCTGTTCAATCTGCTTTCATACTAATTGCCACATTATATTTGGGCTTCTGATCTCTTTGCCCAGTAATTCTGTGGGGCAGACAGCATTCTTTTTCTTCCTGCCAATGGCACCTTAACGATATAAAAAACGTAAATCTACAGAGCATTAAAAAAAAAACAACTTACCTTTATAAATGAAGGATGTGGAGAGAGTGTTCCTGATTTGTTGTATGCATACACCAGGAAATGAGGGTGTAAAAATGACCTAATTCAACCAAAGTAATGACACTTCATTGTAACAGTATATTAACAAAAACAGAATCATGAAAATAAAAGTCACTTTCAATTTTACAAGCTCAAATATCCAAAAATTAAATGGACTCATCTTTCCATTAACTCATTTGCCTTCTGATAGCACATTTTGTATAAGAAAAAATACTAAGCAGTAAAATCTATAGCAGTAGGGACACCATAATGACATAGATTTATGACATAGAAACCAGGACTTCTGGATTCCCATGGCAAAGTTCTCTTTGAGATTCAACAATCAATAAATCTCCTAGGATAAATACTTGATACTTTGTTAAAATTTGCTAAGAAGTAGCCACAGATTGATAAGAAACAAAAAAATATATGCCTTTTCTACATCCAAATCAGCAAAGAAGAAGTCAAACTCTCACTCTTTGCAGATGATAAGATACTTTATGTGGAAAACCCAAAGGACTCCACTCCAAAACTGCTAGAACTCATACAGGAATTCAGTAAAGTGTCAGGATATAAAATCAATGCACAGAAATCAGTTGCATTTCTATATACCAACAAAAAAACAGAAGAAAGAGAAATTAAAGAGTCAATCCCATTTACAATTGCACCCAAAACCATAAGATACCTAGGAATAAACCTAACCAAAGAGGCAAAGAATCTGTACTCAGAAAACTATAAAGTACTCATGAAAGAAGTTGAGGAAGACACAAAGAAATGGAAAAACGTTCCATTCTCATGGATTGTAAGAACAAATATTGTGAAAATGTCTATACTACCTAGAGCACTGACACATTTAACACAATCCCCATCAAATTACCATCAATTTATTTCAAAGAAATGGAACAAATAATCCTAAAATTTATATGGAACCAGAAAAGATCCCGAATAGCCAGAAAAATGTTGAAAAAGAAAGCCAAAGTTGGTGACATTACAATTCCAGACTTCAAGCTCTACTACAACACTGTGATCATCAAGACAGTATGGTACTAGTGCAGAAACAGACACAGAAATCAATGGAACAAAATAAAGATCCCAGAAATGGACCCTCAACTCTATGGCAACTAATCTTCATTAAAGCAGGGAAAAATGTCCAATGGAAAAAAGTCTCTTCGACAAATGGTGTTGGGAAAATTGGACAGCCACATGCAGAAGAATGAAACTGGACCATGTCCTTACACCACACACAAAAATAGACTCCAAATGGATGAAAGACCTCAATGTGAAACAGGAATCCATCAATATTCTTGAGGAGAACACAGGCAGCAACCTCTTCGACCTCAGTTGCAGCAAGTTCTTCCTAGGAACATCAGCAAAGGCAAGGGAAGCAAGGGCAAAAATGAACTATTGGGACTTCATCAAGACCAAAAGCTTTTGCACAGCAAAGGAAACAGTCATCAAAATCAAAAGACAACCAACAGAGTGGGAGAAGTTATTTGCAAATGACATATCAGATAAAGGGTTTATATCCAAAATCTATAAAGAACTTATCAGGGGTGCCTGGGTGGCTCAGTGGGTTAAGACCTCTGCCTCCGGCTCAGGGCATGATCTCAGGGTCCTGGGATCGAGCCCCGCTTTGGGCTCCCTGCTCAACTGGGAGCCTGCTTCCTCCTCCCTGTCTGCCTGCCTCTCTGCTTACTTGTGATCTCTCTCTGTCAAATAAATAAATAAAATCTTCAAAAAAAATAACTTATCAAACTCAACACCCATAGAACAAATAATCCAGTCAAGAAATGGGCAGAAGACATGAACAGACATTTCTCCAAAGAAGACATCCAAATGGCCAACAGACACATGAAAAAGTGCTCAACATCCCTCAGCATCAGGGAAATACAAATCAAAACCACAGGGAGATACCACCTCACACCAGTCAGAATGGCTAAAATTAACAATTCAGGAAATGAAAGATGTTGGCGAGGATGTGGAGAAAGGGGAACCCTCCAACACTGTTGGTGGGAATGCAAGCTGGTGTAGCCACTCTGGAAAACAGTATGGAGGTTCTTCAAAAAGTTGAAAATAGAGCTACCCTATGACCCAGAAATCGCACTCCTGGGTATTTACCCTAAAGATACAAATGTAGTGATCTGCATGTGCACCTGAATGTTTATAGCAGCAATGTCCACAATAGCCAAAATATGGAAAGAACCTAGATGTCCATCAACAGATGAATGGATAAAGAAGATGTGGTATATATACACACACATATATACATACATACATACATAAACACACACAGTGGAATACTATGCAGCCATCAAAAGGAACGAAATCTTGCCATTTGCAACGACATGGATGGAACTAGAGGGTATTATGCTAAGCTAAATAAGTCAATCAGAGAAAGACAATTATATGATCTCTCTAGTGGAGGTCGTGGGGGGTAGGGAGAGAAAAAATGAAACAAGATGGGATCAGGAAGGAGACAAACCATAAGAGACTCTTAATCTCAGGAAACAAACTGAGGGTTACTGGGGGGTGGAGGGTAGGGATAGGGTGGCTGGGTTATGGACATTGGGGAGGGTTTGTGCTATGGTGAGTGCTGTGAAATGTGTAAACCTGACGATTCACAGACCTGTACCCCTGGGGCAAATAATACATTATATGTAATAAAACAAATATGCCTTTTCCATTAGTTTTCAGGAAATTATACTGTGGTGAAAACAGCCCCCAAATTATCAACTCTTCAAACAACAATGAATGTTCTTCACAAGTTGATTGCAGGTTCACCTCCACATTCACTTCATTCTGGAACCTGGGAAAACATACACCTCCTACCCCGTGGAACATATCTTTCTTGTAGCAGAAGGAGAAAAGAACTTGTAAAAGTATACAATAGTTCTTAAAGCCTTTGTTTAGAAGGAGAAGACTATTGCTTTGCTCAGATTTCATAAGCTACATTAATTCTACAGACAAGCATTATCTAAATGGTACCAAAGTGTAATCTTCTTACAGAGAAGACAGTGATTGTTATGGAACAATCTGATCCCGGTATTTATTGCCAGGAGACCACCACTTCTCAAGGATTCCAAATACCAAGGACCAGTTCAAGGCTAGAATCAAATAGGGACTAGAACATTCACAGAGTGTGCACATTCACCACTACTTCTCTCCAGACCTGCTTCACCTTCTCTTATTCCTGACAGCTCTTCCTTTTCCTCAATTCAAACAACAAAACTAGAGAGCTTCCCAGACAAAACAAAACTGATATTTATCAGCCCATATTCCACATATATTCTAGGGCAATGCCAAATGGCCTGTGTTGCTTTAGGGGCAAGTACATGGAACATGGATTCTGGCCCAAGGGCAGAGCCCCATTTTAGTAACTAAGCAAGACAATGGAGGGGTAGAAATGGGTATCCAGAAGCATCTGCCAGGAAAAGGAAATTCAACGGACTTCTGACAAGCATATTTAAAAGGATAAAACTTTAGTTTGCAAGTTCATTCACTGTGGGTCCTCAAAAGTATACTTTTGTTTCTACACAAAACAACAAAAAAGTCTGCCTTTATCAGTGAATTAATAGCAATACACATGACCACTCAATGGAAAAAACAACATCCAGTATAAGGAAAATGAACAACAAAAGGGCGGAAGGCAAAACTTAAAAAGCAAGTTCCTAATGAAATTGAATGAAGAATTTGGTTAAAGAAAATAATCATTATTTCAAGGAAAGTTAATAAGTTAATTTTTAAAAAAGTTAAGATTTCAGAGCAGAACGTTTCAAGGAAAAAAAAAGATACTCTGAAACTAAAATGATGACTCTGAAACTAAAATAAAAAATTCAATAAATGTGTTAAAGAGAATTTGTTTGCAGAGAACAGAATTAGAGTCCAAGCCAATAAAAAAAAACATTTTGCTAGTAAAAAAACACAGTCAAAATAAAGATTTGAAAATAGCTGAAGGAAAATCTATACTATAGAAGGCAGATGCATAGACCCAGGATGAAACCAAAGATTTCCTAAAATTTTTAAAAATGTATAGTGATTTAAAACCAAAATGAAAAATTAAGGAATATATTCAATTGTGAGAACAAAAGGGACATGTGCAGCTATGCACAGATTCAGAAAACATGCCATCTGAAGAAAATGATCTGACAATAACCTAAATACTTACATCAGCATAAAATTGCAATAAAAGGAAAAAATTAAAAGGAAGCAGTAATAAAACTTGGAAAATACAATACAGTTGTTAAGTAAGTAAACTGAAAGCATTGGATTTACATCTTAAATGTAAAAAGAATTTTAAAGGTACTATAGAGGGGTGCCTGGGTGGCTCAGTGGGTTAAAGCCTCTGCCTTGGGCTTGGATCATGATCTCAGGGTCCTGGGATCAAGCCCCGCATCAGGCTCTCTGCTCAGCAGGGAGCCTGCTTCCTCCTCTCTCTCTGCCTGCCTCTCTGCCTACCTGTGATCTCTCTCATCAAATAAATCAATAAAATCTTTTAATAAATAAATAAATAAATAAAAGTACTATAGGAATGTTATAACACAAATTCAGGATGTGATAGACACCGTGAGGATTAAATATTAGTATAATGATTATATGAATATTTCATTTTTATAGCAATAAATCCCACAAACAAAGGAATAGGCTAGATAGCATGTTTGCAACATATAGAGGAGATAGAGAATTAATATCTACAATAAACAAAAATTCCCACTAATTGATCATAGGGAAAAAAAAGAAAGAAAGCAGAAAGGTAAGGGCCATAGATTGAAAATAAATAACCCAAAACAATAATAAAGAAATAAAAAGGAATAAAAAGGAAATCTGAAAAGGAAAACCAAAAGCTTAGGAGAAGCAATTTAATTAGAATAGTCAGTAAACATTTGAAAAGATACTACATGTTATTAATAATCAGGGAAATACATATTAAAGTAACAATAGCATTTCTTATGCCTTAACAAAAATAAGTGAGTGAAAATACTCTTTTTATTGAGAATGTAGAGAACAGAAATGTTTTTGAATTATTGGTGTGAGTGAAAACTGGGAAAAACCCTACAAGTAAAAGTTAGTAGCATATAGCACTCTTGAGAATTGTATCATTGATAATCCATCAGTTTCACTGATGCCCAGAACATCATGGCCAAAGATATCCACAGTACGACTTTTCTTACTATAAATATATAGGAGGATAAATAATATATGAGATATATTTATTGGATAGCTACATATGTATTTACAATCAATGAACTCATTCTGCACAAAATAGTATAAATGACTCTCAGATAAAAAATGTTATGTGGGGAGCCTGGGTGGCTCAGTCATTTAGTCCAACTCTTGGTTTTGCCTCAAGTCATGATCTCAGGGTCATGAGCTCGAGCCCCACTAGGGCTCAGCATTGGCCATGGAGCCTGCTTAAGATGCTTTCTCTCCCTTTCCCACTGCCCCTCACCCTGACCATCATCCCACAGGTTCCCTCTCTTTCTCAAAAAAAAAAAAAAAAAAAGATGTTATACAAATCGTTGCACAAAAAACACAACCACGAAACCACATAATAAGTACCATTCACACTTCTGGGTCATGAGTGAGTAGCCACAGTAATTCTGCTAATGGTGGCCAGGCTTGCTCAATGGTTTGGGATTCAGCTGAATGTTTAGACTAATACAAACTGTGGCCTGTGTGTAATAATGATGTGTAGGATCATCAGTTATAACAAATATATCACTCTGGTGGGGTACATTGATAATGGGAGAGACTACACATGTGTGGAGGCAGGGGACATACAGAACAGCCTGTACTTTCCACTCAATTTTGTGTGAACCTAAAACTGGTCTAAAAAATAAATATTAATTTGGAAACAGGAAACAGGAAAAGGCAAATAGCCAATAATTGTTTAGAGAAGTTTTTTAGGGGAATATAAATTGACAGAAGGATGTGGTATAATATTTTAGCACATCTTGCATGCTTTTGAAAATCTAAACTACTACTGTCTTTTCAGAAACTGAAAGTATCTCTCAAAATCCTAACACAAAATGTGAGAAATAAGGAAAGTTGTTGTGAAAATTAAATCAGTTACTACATGCAAATTGCTTAGAAATATGTCTGGCAATTGGTATGTGCTCCACGAATGTCAGTTATTTTTGTTGTTTTTGTTGTTGTTATTATTATCTCCATTATTACTATTGTTCATACTTTTTGATTCAAAAACCCATTTCTTGATATTAAGCCTACAAAACAAAATATCTATTGCATAAGAATATACATATAAGGATGTTTATTGCAGGACTCTATAGTGACAATCCTTGGAAATAACTTTATTACCTATCAACATGCCATAGATGCCTATTAACATGCCTGTTAATGAATGAGTTAAGATATACACATAGGGGAAAAAAATGAACACCATTATTAAATAAGACCTCCCAGCTGCAAAACAGTATTTCCATTTCTCTAAAAACAAACCTTTTTGGTAGGTTTCTACATATTTAAAGTAAAGGTGAAATTTAGAATGTAAAATGGTGGAAAGATAGATACAAGGTTATTAATATTGGTTTCCTCACGGAGTGAAAATTTAAGATATTAAAAAATGGTGTAATATCAAGTAAAATGTTTAAAATATAAATGTATGAAATGACATGATGAACAAAATTAAACATGGACAAATAAAATTATTGCCTTGATTGATAGTTGTGGCTCTATTTTAAAGAGTTACATAGACTAATTTTCATTTATCTAGTATACATTAATTTTGCATCATGAAATTAAAATTTGGCTAGAATTATAGATTTAAAATCTCACGATGAAGACCTGGAATTCTAATCTGACTTGAATCACAAAGACGTACTATATTAAATATAATAGCCATGCTCTTGTTTAGGCTCAATTTAGGGTAGTGACTATAAAAATTTCAGAAACTAAAACAACTGTATGAAAAGAAGAATATCCACTTACTGTTTTTCGAGATGGAGAGTGTACATTTTCTGGCCAATTTTGATGGCATAAGTGACCTACAGCAAAGTATTCAAGAAGAATGTAATTATTCGAAATTCTGAATTCTTAAAAATCAAAAGCCATAACTTCTTAAAATGTATTTACTTTCGTTGAAACATAGATCATATCACATATCTCAAAATAATATATACATATATAATATAGATATAATTGTAATCTTCCTTCAATCTTGGAATGTATGACAGAATTGATCATAATTAAATTTAAATAAAATCAAAGAATCTCAATCTATTTCAAAACTAAGAGCATTAGCCATAAATTTCTATTTAAAATGGTTATATTTAAAAATGTTGAGTAATCTTTGAAGAAACATGAATTTTATTATCTTTTTTCTACTTTACAATTTCTAGTCCAAATAAATTGAAAAGTTAAAGATACAACACAGGTTCCCTTTTAAGATTAAAGAAAGTAACCCCTAGCTGTAAAAACACTCTTCACCTCCCGAACACTCTTCACCTTCCAGTTATCTTTAGGAATCGCCTCAGCTACAGAGGGTCACCTCATACCAAGTCACAACTTTCTGAGACAGCCCAGATTTAACGAAAACCCCCCTCATCCCAACTCCAGATTTTGATGGGCCATGCTATCTTCACATTTTGCTGGGATTCAGTTGAGTCTCCGTTTCCCCCTTCTCCCGCCCTCCACTCTCCTTCCACAGTAGCTCATCACAAGAGCATAATCTAATAAACTGCCTTCACAGGAATCTTCTCAATGATTGCATCCCAAAGAACTCAATCTGTGACATCATCATAAAACATACACATTCTTCATGGCATAGCACATGGTCAATGCGGGTTAATTTTCCACATTTGCTCTTTGCACATTCTTTATGTGAATTTTGTCATTGGGTACCATTTTCTGCATAAGTCATTTTAAACTTTCTCATGTTCAGTCTTCTGTAAGCTTACAACTATTGAAAAAAATATGTTGGGCAATATGGATGGCACAGTTAGTTAAGAGTCTGACTCTTGATGTCTGCTCAGGTCCGTGCCCTGACCCCCCAAGTCTCATTACTTCAAGCAGACTCGGCATGTTCCAGAAGCATAGAGTTTAGGTTCATAGGGATGTTTCTTGAATTCCTGATATTTGCCTGAATTCTCTTTCTCTTGCTGCATCATATGCTTTGTCATTACAAAAAAGCCTCATGGTGATACCCTGTAGAGTCTAGTAAGTCCTAATGAACAGCAGAGAGGAAAAAACAATATATTCACTGTGATGGGTTCACTTCTATATAAATCCATCAAATAAAATATTTATTGTTCAAAGTGTCTTTATCTTTATGAATCCTTTTATGATTCGTAAACCAACATTTGAGAAAAGATCTATGAAAATGGATTTGAAAATTTCTCCCTCTAGTGCAATCAGTTCTTATATATGCTGAGACCATTTTTTTTATATTCACTGCTCATTTATACCAGTCAATCCATAAAAGACATGAGAACAAGGAAATCCAAGGAGATTATTAGTTTGACTGCTGCAAAACTTTTTTTTATCCGTTTGCTTAAGAGCATTTTTAAATACATACGAATTTAGAATTTTTATATGTTCCTAGTGAATTAAATATTTTATTAAGTAATGATGCTTATCTCTCATAATAGTATATGGGTGTTTGTACTAAATGTTGATTTTTTTCTGCTTTTCTCATGGATACTTGTGTTTGCTTTTGGTTACCATTTTCCTAGTGTATGTCATACTCCTTTAAACATTTTAAACTCTCTGGATATTTATTTTTGGTGTAATAGCTTTTATGGATACATAATCACTGGACTGTGTGTGTGTGTGTGTGCCATAAAGGGAGAGAGTCAAAAAGACCACTCAGTCTATAAAACCTGACCCGATGTCTAACAGTTTTCCAGTTAGCAATTCAATCCTCCTCTGAGATCTGGCCACTGAGGTTCCCAATCCTTGGATTCCTATCAGATCCCTGTGTGTCTTTACATCAACACTTCTTTCTTGAAAGCAAAGTGTCCTAACCAAAACTTCTAATTCCTATAAAAAGGGACAAAATCGGTATGAAATTAATAAGAAAGAAAAGATTCAAATAGGCAATATATATATAAAGGCATGTTATCGTAAGACATAATAAAAAAATGCCAGTTAAAAGTGAAGTATTCATTTTCATGCTCACATTAACAGAAATGAGAAGCCTCAATGAAGCCTGGAAAGCCCTCTAGAAAGTAAGTGTCATTATTCTTCATTAATGAGTCAACTAACACAACTTTTATGAAAGATGTTTTGCAATATTTATCATTTTTTTAAATGACTTGCCCATTGATCCTATGGAAATGACTCTTCAAGAAGTCTTATAAAACTGCATGTTTGGGTGCCTGGGTGGCTCAGCCGGTTAAGCATCTGCCCTCTGCTCAGTTCAGGTCATCATCCCAAGGTCCTGGGATCCAGCCCTGCATCATCTGGCTCCTTGCTCATCAGGGAGTCTGCTAATCCCCCTGTCTCTGAATCTCCCTCTGTCCCTCTCTTTACCCCTCCCTCAGCTCATGCTCTCTCTCTCTCTCAGATAAATAAAATCTTTTAAAAAACTACATTTTTAAATTTTACAAAGAATGATATTATAGCCATATAATGAGATAATCATGCACTTATAAAAAATGACAAAGCTATATTTATGATTATAAAAGTAAATTCTGGGCGCCTGGGTGGCTCAGTGGGTTAAAGCCGCTGCCTTCGGCTCAGGTCATGATCCCAGGGTCCTGGGATCGAGGCCCACATCGGGCTCTCTGCTCGGCAGGGAGCCTGCTTCCTCCTCTCCCTGTCTCTATGCCTGCCTCTCTGCCTACTTGTAATCTCTCTCTCTGTGTCAAATGAATAAATAAAATCTTTAAAAAAAAAAAAAGTAAATTCTAACTTCATAAATTAAAAATCAATTAACACACTCATGTGTTGTTATTAAAAATATATGTGCAGGAGCGTGCATGTCTCTAAAAATTCATTCAGTTCAAATTTACCGCCTTTAGAAACCGAAGCAGACCTTCACTTTCTTAACAACTCCTTGTGCTCTCTAGATTTAATTTTACAATGTACATGCTTTACTTTTTAATCAGATTAAAAATACTACATTAACAGGCTTACATATGCCTATATATGCAAATATAGGCATGAAGAAGTTATATGTGGTCATTTAAAAATCATGTTACAAGGTAAATATTAGTGTGACCTCATATACACAGAATAAATATTTAAATGTACATATTTTCTAGGAAAAGTCCAGTAGACTTATATTTTTGTGTGATAGGAATTTGGGGTACTTTTTTCTGAGTCAGTTTTTTAAATGTTTCATAATGTTCATTGGGAAATGAAAAGAAAAATCAAATGCTTACTTTCACTGAGACAAAATGACTTTAACACAGTAATTAGAACAAAAAATTTCAAAGGGATCTACATGAATTAGTTTGGGTACTGTAGTCCAATAAAAATAAAGTAATCGTTTTAAAAAAGTGATTTCCACAGGCCTAGTGGCTCAATTGGTTTAAGCCCCTCTAGATTTCAGCTCAGGTCCTAATTTCCCTTCCAGAGACAGAGCCCCGAGCCCCGCATCAACTTCTTCCCTCCGTGGGGAGCCTGCTTCAGATTCTCTCTTTTCCTCTGCCTCTGCCCCTCCCCCACACCTGCACACTCTCTGTCTCAAAAATAAATACAAATTTAAAAAGTAATTTCTTAATTACATGAGTTTCTGAAACTTCACCATCATTGCTGTTTGTCTCAATCTTCCGTGGCACTGTAATTTGTAGAAGCGATGTTTCAGGATCTACAGTAAGGAAAACATGTGTGAGCATTCCCCAGTGCCTGGCAGCATCCTTATTCTTCGTGTGTGCTGTCACATCACCTCACTCTTTGAACTTCCAAGCCCCAACACACACACACACACACACACACACACACACACACACACAGGCACGCACGCACCCGCCACAAAATCAGACTTTGTATATTAGCAGCAGGCCCAGGAGGATCCTGACTCTAGGCGGGCTCTGACAAGACGCTGTACTCTCCTCAGTCAGACCCGGGGTTCTGGAGCAAAGTTGTGGGGCCCGCCATGCCCAGAGGCTCTGTGACACATGGCCCTCTATGGGGCAAGGTCCTTCACTCACGAGGGCCCGCGGAGGTCAGCCGGCCCAGGCCTGAGAGGATCAGCAGGAGAGACAGCATTGCAGGGACTGCCGGCCTTGCCACGGTGATAGCTGTTGGCTGCGGAACGGTGGCGGCTCCCGCGGGGCTCTGAGCTCGTGGCGGGTGGGGCTGGGGTCGGCACCGTGTGTGGGCAGGCGGGGGAGGGCGGGGCGCGGATGCTCCGCCCACCTCGCCCTCTCGGCGGACCCGCACACGCAGCCGCAGTCGCAGTCCCGGACGTCCACCCACCGCCCGCTGCGCGCAAAGCGCGGGGTACGGCACGGGTCAGGATGTCCTGCTGCGCTCTTGGGCTTGGCTTTTATTTGCCAAAACGCGTATGTTGGAAACGCGTTCAGGGATGACGTAAGAGTCCTAATGCATTTTCTCTTCTGGAAATGGGCCATTTGCTGGTGGAGTGCTTGGCTATGTTAATAGTCCACGTTGTAGTTTTCTGGCACAATGGCTGAATTACTGTGGTGAAGGAAAACAGAAAATGGGAATTCACAATATGTTTGATAGCAGACAGTTGCCTGTTTTAACCATATCTACTGCTGGATTTATAATTTAAGCCGCAGATCAAAACAAACATACGTGCACACACATGAAGGGTAAAAAGAAAGGTATCTAAATTCTTCATTCATAGATAAGTTTGTTTCTTAGAAAACTCTTTGCTTAAGGAAACTAAATGAAAAGCTAAATATGGAATGGGTGTGTGTATGTGTTCTCCCGCCTCAGTACAGTTTTGTAATTGAAGTATTAGGCCAAAAAAAAAAAGAAAGAAAGAAAGAAAAGTTAAATCACAATTATGAAATGATCCTGTAAGAATAACTTTATTTTCCTATTATTTATTCCATTGTGTATGACAGCTTCTTACGATGATCTGGCTAGTAAAAGATTAAATGTAAACCTTTTTCCCCATCAGTATGGCATTCACACATGAGAAGGGAATAACTTGGAAAGAACATTCATTTTCTGGTTAAATATGCAAGTTGTGACTCGTGTAATTTCAGTTTGCAAGGACTTTTTCGCCAGAAAATTCTTGAGTACTCCTTCTATGGAACACTTCTGCTTACATTCCTTCCATACAATATTTATGCACAAAATCAAATGATTGTTTTCTCGATTTGTAAAAGGAAAAAAATAAAAAGAAATGGAGAAGGCTAGCCTTTTAAAATATATATATATATTCCTTTGTAATGATTTTCCTAAATCTAATTTTAGTGTCTATTTATCAAGAAAATATTGGTACAGGTAACAGATGATAACAGAAGGAATTTATCTTAAAAATAGCCAATTCTGCATATTTCACTGAAGTATTTATAGCCTAATCATTTAGTTTGGTTGAGATTCATGTTGTATACTGTATTTATTTAATTTGTTTGACTATTTCTGTGTATCTTAAAGTTAGTATTTCATCTTTTTTGCCAAATTACGGGGAAGTTGATGGGATTAACATATGAAATTTTATGGCTCTTAAACTTTCTCCCTGATTGTCTATAACCTGATCAAACTTTTGAAGTCTAGTAAATATGTTATTGAAAGGATGGTAAGTATTAAAAGATTGTTCATGGTTCCACTAAAAATCTCTGTTGTTCAGTCAGGTAACCAAAAGGAAAAATACACATTTATTATCTAAATTCATTACTGTATTTGCACTGTTGGTATTGACTGCTCATTTTTTGCTGGGCATAATTTACAGGCATTCACATCATTTGAATTTAATTCAACATTTTTAACATGCTTACTATAAGGCTGAAACCAGACAGATATCAAAATATGTGTGACAACATTCCTGTCTCCCAGTGCAGAAAGTACTGGGAGAACTTTACGAAAAGTTACAGAAAGTAAGAGAAAACTGAAAGCACCAGAAAGTAAGAGAAAACTGAACATGTACAAGAGATGCCACAGAAATGAAAAAATTTTTAGTAGAGGGATATTTAAAATTCTGTGGGAATACAGCTAAGATAATTTTGTTTTCTTTATAGATATCAAGTGAACCCTACAGGTGGCTATAACATTTGAGATGTGAGCTATATAGATTTGCATGGATGTTAGTGAGTTTTAGGACTTTATTCTTAAATAATTTAAAATCATCCAAGAGCTTTCATGCAAATAAATGATGGATTTTTGTGTTAGAATGGTAACATAATAGCTTGGGGGTGGTGGGATTGAAATGATAAGGAATAGAAACAATAGGTTCATTGAAGGGAATTTTACATAGTTAGATCAAAAATGTCTACAAACTCAGGATTAGCGTGGGAAGAGAAACAAAAGTAGTAAAAATATCTGAGAGATATTTAGGAAGAAAAATCAGCTTGTTGAATAATTTAATGTGGAGATTGGTGAAATATTTGAGAAGACTAAGCCTCTGAGCTTAGAAGGGCACCAATTTTATTTTATTTTTTTATGGCCTTACCTATAACTTTTCAGAAAATTACCTTCAGTTATCATTTTTTTGTTTTTATTTAAACTTAAACTTTTATTTAAACTAAGTCCTAGTTAGTTAACATACAGTGTAACATTAGTTTCAGGTGTACAATATAGTGATTCAACACTGTCACACAATACCCAGTCCTTATCACAAGTGCTTTTCTTAATCTCCATCACCTATTTCACCTATCCCCCTACTCCCCTGCATTCTGGTAACCATCACCTATAGTTAAGAGTCTCTTTCTTGGCTTGCCTCTCTCTTTCCCCTCTGCTCATTTGTTTTGTTTCTTAAATTCCACATACGAGTGAAATATGGTATTTCTCATCCACAGATTAACTTATTTCGCTTGGCATTATACTCTTTAGCTCCATCTGTGTCGTTGCAAATGACAAGATTTCATTCTTTTTTATGGCTAAGTAATATTCTATTGTGTATATAGACCACTTCTTCTTTATCTATTTATCAGTCAATGGACATGAGCTGTTTCCATAGTTTGGCTATTGTAAATAATGCTGCTATAACATTAGGGTGCATGAATTCCTTTGAATTCGTATTTTTGTATTGTTTGGGTAAATACTTAGTATATAATTGCTAGATCATAAGGTATTTCTATTTTTACCTTTTTGAGGAACCTCTACAGTGTTTCCCAGAGTGGCTGCACAGTTTTCAGTCCCACCAGCAGTGCAAGAGGGTCCGCTTTCTCCACATCCTTGCACAAGAAACACCTGTTGCTTCTTGTGCTGTTGATTTTTGCCATTCTGACTAGTGTGAGGTGATATTTCATTGTAGTTTTGATTTGCATTTCCCTAATGATCTCCGATGTTGAGCATCTTTACATGTATCTGTTGGCCATCTGTGTGTCTTTGGAAAAATGTCTAGTCATGTCTTCTGCCTATTTTTTTAATTGGATTCTTTATTCTTGGGGTGTTGAATTGTATAATTGATATATTTTGGATACTAATCCTTTATCAGATATGTATTTAGCAAATATCTTCTCCCATTCCATAGGTTGCATTTTCGTTTTGTTGATTGTTTCTTTCACTGTGCAAAAGCTTTTTATCTTGACGTAGTCCCTCTAGTTTATTTTTGCTTTTGTTTCCCTTGCCTCAGGAAACATATCTAGAAAGATGTTATTATGGCCAACGTCAAAGAAGTTACTGCCTGTGTTCTTCTCTAGGATTTTAATGGTTTCCTGTTTCACATTCAGGTCCTTAGTCCATTTTGAATTTATTTTTCTGTGTGGTATAAGAAAGTGGTCCAGTTTCATTCTTCTGCATGTTGCTGTCTTGTTTTCCAAACACCATTTGTTGAAAAGGCTGTCTTTTTCCCATCGTATGTTCTATCCTGCTTTGTTGAAGGTTAATTGACCATATAGTTGTGATCTAATTTCTTGGTTTTCTATTGTGTTCATTGATCTCTGTGTCTATTTTTGTGCAATTACCATACCCTCTGAATGACTACAGCTTTGTGATATAACTTGAAGTCCAGAATTGTGATACTTCAGTTTTGCTTTTGTTTTTCAGGATTCAGATTTTAAGTTATGTGTTTTTTACCACAATAAAAAAATTATGTTGAAGTCCTAATCCTTGATACCTATTGTTTATTCTAAATCCCACTCCTATTCATTTATCTCCTGGAAGCTCTCCATGGCTTCCTGATGGTATAACCTAAGCTTTATCCTGAAGTGTCAGAACCCTTAATAATCAAACATTTCTTATTCCAGCATTGTTGGACATGTCCATTCACAGCTACAGTGGGACACACTCAGGTATATATCACATGGGTTCCACCTGTATTTCCTCCTGCCTCCCTTGGGTAAAAATACTCCCAATTCTTACTGCTAATCAGAGTCCATTATCCTTGCCAGTATAATGACTTTTATTTTTTCTTTGTTTTTTGTCACTGGAAACAAAAAGTTAAAATTTCCCTGATAGCAGCTGTCCTTGTATTTTAGTTAGAAAATTAGAAATTTGCTCTTTCTTCTGAAGAAAGAAAGACCTTTGGCCTCCTACCCAAAGATGCCAGAATGTGAGGTGGAAGCCAAAAAGTCCCCCAGTTGGGCATTGGGAGAAAAGCTAAGTAGGGCCACTCCTACTTCCACCCCTGTATTCCCATTCTATAGTCTTTCCTATTAGTGACACATTAGGAATTCTGGATTAATAAATACTTTGCATCCTAACGATGTTGTATTAGTCAAGTTTCTCTTCAGAAACCAAACCAATAAGACATCTATATACCTATATAAAGATACATAGATTTTTTTTAAGGTTTTATTTATTAGACAGAGAGAGGGACAGCCAGAGAGGAAACACAAGCAGGGGGAGTGGGAGAGGGAGAAACAGGCTTCCCACTGAGCAGGGAGCCCGATGTGGGGCTCGAGCCCAGGACCCTAGGATCATGACCTGAGCTGAAGGCAGATGCTTAACGACTGAGACACGCAGGTGTCCCCATAGGAGATTTTTTTTTAAAGATTTTATTTATTTACTGGAAAGAGAGAGCACAAGCAGGGGGAGCAGCAGGCAGAGGGAAAGGGAGAAGCAGGCTTCCCGCTGAGCAGGGAGCCCGATGCAGGGCTCAATCCCAGGACCCTGGGATCACGACCTGAACCAAGGGCAGATTCTTAACTGACTGAGCCACCCAGGTCCCCTGAGATACATATGAGATTTATTTTAGAATTGTCTCATGTGATTATGGGGGCCGAAAGGTCTCATGGTCAGCTATCTCCAAACTGGAGAACCAGGAAAGCTGGTGGTATTATCAATGTCTCATGAGTCTGAAGACCTGAGAATCAGGTGCTAATGATGTAAGCCTTTTATCTGAGTCCTCAAGAACAAGGATTATTGATGTCCAAAGGCAGGAAAATATGGGTGTGTTAGCTCAAGCAGAGAGCAATTTCACCCTTCTTCTACCTTTTTGTTCTATTCAGATACCTAGAAATAATGTTTTGTTATTTATGGGCATCTTATAGCCCAGTCAAGTTGACACATAAAATTAATCACCACAGAAATTATCACATTATTTTAGAATGCTTCCTTCAATCTGGTGCTTTAGTTTCACTTTTAGAAAGCTGTTCAAGAAGACTATGAGGCTAAGTGGGGCAATATGAGAAACAATCAGTGATCTCATGGTCTTGGGCTCCTTCCCACTCCTTCTTCACTATGAAGTGATTGCCTTGGTCAGATGCTATGTAAAGTGGGAGTCTATGCCTATGGATCTCATAATATTGCTGGTTATATCAGTAATCTCATATACAGTAGTGCCAACTAAGGCTCTGCAGGTAAGAAAGGTGAACAAATAATTGAACAAAATTAATAGAACAAACCTCTGGCTTTTCCAGGATAGAAGAAGTTCTGACATAATCAACTTGCCACCAAGTTGCTCCCCCCACCCCCGCCAAAAAAGGTGCTAAATTGGAGCTTAATATTGGTCTCTACCTCTCAAGTTTGACATTTAGAGGGAGCAGTAACTGTATTTGCTTCAGGAAGTGAAAATATAGGTATTAGACTTACACATAGCTTATATGGCCATGCCATTTATATGCCCATCATGACACTCCTGGGAAACCAGGTTTTCAGTGACTTTCTTTTTTTACTTTTCTTATTTATTTTTACTTTATTTTTTCAGTGATCCAAGATTCATTGCTTATGCACCACGTGCCCTCCTTAATACCCACCACCAGGCTCACCCATTCTTCCCTCCCGCCTCCCCTCCATAACACTCAGTTTGTTTCCCAGAGTCCACAGTCTCTCATGGTTCATCACCCCCTGTGATTTACCGCAGTTCACTTTTCCTTTCCTTTTTCTAATGTCCTCCATGTTATTCCTTATGCTCCACAAGTAAGTGAAACCATATGATAATTGACTTTCTATGCTTGACTTATTTCACTCAGCATAATCTCCTCCAGTCCCATCCATGTTGATAAAAAGTTGGTTATTCATCCTTTCTGATGGCTGAGTAATATTCCATTGTATATATGGACCACATCTTCTTTATCCATTTGTCTGTTGAAGGGCATCTCAGTTCTTTCCACAGTTTGGTGATAGTGGACATTGCTGCTATGAACATTGGGGTATGTATGGCCCTTCTTTTCACTATATCTGTATCTTTGGGATAAATACCCAGTAGTTCAATTGCAGGGTCACAGGGTAACTCTATTTTTAATTTTTTGAGGAATCTCCACACTGTTTTCCAAAGTGACTGCACCAACTTGTATTCCCACCAACAGTGTAAGAGGGTTCCCCTTTCTCCACATCCTCTCCAACACTCGTTGTTTCCTGTCCTGTTGATTTTGGTCATTCTAACTGGTGTAAGGTGGTATCTCAATGTGGTTTGATTTAAGTTTCCCTGATGGCTAGTGATGAACACCAAGAGGCACACTAAGGAAAGAAGAGAGTCCTCAAGTGTATTGTGTTTTACTTTTGTCTATTCCTGATGCACAGGGAATTAGTAGTGTCAGGGAATGTGAACATGGATGTAAGCTATTACTGATGTGAATGGAAAAGAATATATTCCCCAAATCAGTGGCCACATACCACGTGCTTGAGATTTTATTAATCACTTCCAGAAGTGATACTACATCTGACACATTTATTGGAATTAGATGTACAATTGTCTTGAACAACATAAGTTTGAACTTCTCAGGTCCACTGATAAGCAGATTTTTTTTAAATATATGTATAGTGGTGTAAATGTATCTTCTCTTATGATTTACTTAACATTTTTTTCTCTAGCTTACTTTATTGGAAAAATACTGTTTATAACACATATAACATACAAAATACATATTAGTCAAGTGTTCATGTTATAAGTAAGACTTCTGGTCAACAGTAGGCTATTAGTAGTCAAGTTATGGGGGAGTCAAAATAGTTTCACATGGATTTTTAACCATGAAGTGGGGGAGGTGGTTCAGCATCCCTAATCCCTGGGCTCTTCAAGAATGAATTGTATTGTTATATATGGCAGCATAAGTCTGATCATTTATCAGGTTCCATCTGGTTTCTGCAGGGGACAGACTGACAAATAAAACAAAAATATGATGGATACTACCACCCCTGCATTTTAACACTGGTACTGATTTCCACTACCTCCTGTCCCTAAGATAGTTTATTTTTTGTTTTTTTGTTTTTGTTTTTGAGTACAGTTGACACAGAATATTATATGAGTTTCAGGGGTACAGCATGGGATTCAACAACTCTATGTGTCATGCTATGCTCACCACAACTATAGCTACCATCTGTCACTATACAAGATATGTTGTTTTTGATTTACTATCTTGGCCATGGGAGATGGTGTGAGTCAGAGGTTTACTTTTGGTCTTTTCTACTAGGATAGCTTTTATTCCACAGGTCAGACATTCAATGTCTCACACAATTCCAGGTATGCAATAGAGAATTTGAGAAGTGACCACTGGAAGGATATATAGACCCAGGAGGCTACTGTGAACCAAACATTAGCCAAGAACCAATTTATTACCTGGTTCTCCTAGGCTCAAATCCAATAGGGGTGACAATGATACTTTGAGTATCAAAATCAACCCAGAATTTTGTCAGTTGCCCTCCAAATATATTGTCAGTCCCCTTCTGCCAGTGTACAGACACTTGAGTAATTGGCAGTAGCTTCCTTTAGGGAAAGACGGGAGGAATCATAGCAGTTTATACTTGCGATGGAGTTAAAGGGTCTTTCCAAAAAGGAATCCAGCCCTATTCTCAGTTGATGGGTTTAGATCTAAAAACTGTTTCAGGTTGGGGAATCAAAACTCAGGGATTGTGATTTTTTAAAATTTTGTTATGTTTGTCACCATACAATTTATCATTAGTTTTTGATGTAGTGTTCCAAGATTCATTGTTTATATATAACACCCAATACTCCGGGCAATACATGCCCTCCTTAATACCCACCACCAGGCTCACCCATCCCGACACCCCTTCCCTATAAAACCCTCACTTTGTTTCTCAGATTCCACAGTATCTAATGGTTCATCTGCCCCTCTGATTTTTCCTCCTTCACTTTTCCTTTCCTTCTCCTAATATCTTCCATGTTATTCCTTATGTTCCACAAGTAAGTGAAATCATATAATTGACTTTCTCTGCTTGACTTATTTCACTCAGCATAATCTCCTCCAGCCCCATCTGGGTGGATGGAAAAGTTTGGTATTCATCCTTTCTGATATCTGAGTAATACTCCATTGTATATATGGACCACATCTTCTTTATCCATTTGTCTGTTGAAGGGCATCTCGGCTCTTTCCACAGTTTGGCTATTGTGGACATTGCTGCTATGGACACTGGGGTACATTTGGCCCTTATTTTCACTACACCTGTATCTTTGGGATAAATACTGAAGTAGTGCAATTGCCTGGTCATAGTGTAGCTCTATTTTTAATTTTTTGAGGAATCTCCACACTGTTTTCCAAAGTGGCTGCACCAACTTATATTCCCACCAACGGTGTAAGAGGGTTCTCCTTTCTCCACATCCTCTCCAACATTTGTTGTTTCCTGCCTTGTTAATTTTTGCCATCCTAACTGGTGTAAGTTGGTATCTCAGTATGGTTTTGATTTGAATTTCCCTGATGGGTAATGATGATGAACATTTTTTCATGTGTCTGCTGGACATTTGTGTGTCTTCATTGGAGAAGTGTCTGTTCATGTCTTCTGCCCACTTTTTTACTTTATTATTTGTTTTTTGGGTATTGAGTTTGAGAAGCTCTTTATAGATCTTGGATATCACCCCTTTGCCTGTAGTGTCATTTGCCAATATCTTCTCCCATTCCATGGGTTGCCTCTTTGTTTTGTTGACTATTTCCTTTGATATTCAGAAGGTTTTTATCTTGATGAAGTCCCAAAAGTTCATTTTTGCTTTTGTTCCCCTTGCCTTTGGAGACATGTCTTGAAAGAAGTTGCTGTGGCTAATGTCAGAGAGGTTACTGCCTATGTTCTCCTCTAGGATTTTGATGGATCCCTGCCACACACTGAGGTCTTTGATCCATTTAGAGTTTATCATTGTGTAGGGTGTGAGAGAATGGTTGAGTTTCATTCTATACATAACTGTCCGATTTTCCCAGCACCATTTATTGAAGAGACTGTCTTTTACACTGGATATTATTTCCTGATTTGTCAAAGGTGATTTGACTATAGAGTTCAGGGGCCATATCTGGGCTCTCTACTCTGTTCCATTGGTCTACGCATCTGTTTTTGTGCCAGTACCATGCTTTCTTGGTCATCACAGCTTTGTAATAATGCTTGAAATCAGGCAACGTGATGCCCCCAGATTTGTTTTTCTTCTTCAACATTTCCTTGTTGATTCAGGGTCTTTTCTGGTTCCATACAAATTTTAGGAATTTGTTCCAGCACTTTGAAAAATGTCGATGGTATTTTGATCAGGATGGTATTGAAAGTATAGGTTGCTCTGGGCAGCATAGACATTTTAACAATGTTTATTCTTCCAATCCATGAGCATGGAATGTTTGCCATCTTTTTGTGTCTTCTTCAATTTCTTTCATGAGTGTCCTGATGTTCCTTGAGTGTAGACATTTGTGGTTAGGTATATTCCAAGGTATCTTATGGTTTTTGGTGCTATTGTAAATGGAATCAATTCTCTAATTTCCCTTTCTACAGTTTCATTGTTAGTGTGTAAGAAAGCAACTGATTTCTGTGCATTGATTTTGTATCCTGCCATATTATTGAATTGATGTATGAGTTCTAGTAATTTGGGGGTGGAGTCTTTTGGGTTTCCACATGAAGTATCATGTCTTCTGCAAAGAGAGAGAGTTTGATGTCTTCTTTGCCAATTTGAATACCTTTTATTTCTTTTTGTTGTCTGATTGTTGTTGCTAGGAGTTCTAGTACTATGTTGAACCACAGTGGTGAGAGTGGGCATCCTTGTCGTGTTACTGATCTAAATGGGAAGGCTGTCAGTTTTTCCCCATGGAGAATGGTTTTCACTGTGGGTTTTTCATAGATTTTATGAAGTTGAGGAATGTCCCCTCTATCTCTATAATTCAAAGAGTTTTAATCAGGAACAGATGCTGTATTTTGTAAATGCTTTTTCTGCATCAACTGAGAGGACCATGTGGTTCTTCTCTCTTCTCTTATTGTTCTGTCACATTGATTGATTTGCAAATGTTGAACCACCCTTGCATCCCAGGGATAAATCCCACCTGGTCATGGTGGATAATCTTTTTAATGAACTGTTGGATCTTATTAGCTAGGATCTTGTTGAGAATCTTGTCATCCATATTCATCAGGGATATTGGTTTGAAATTCCCCTTTTTGATGGGGTCTTTACCTGGTTTGGGGATCAACGTGATACTGGCCTCATAGAAAGAGTCTGGAAGTTTCCCTTCTCTTTCTGTTTTTGCAACAGCTTCAGGAGAATAGGTATTATTTTTTCTTTGAATGTTTGGTAGAATTCCCCAGGGACTCCATCAGGTCCTGTACTCTTGATTTTTGGGAGGTTTTTGATCACTGCTTCAATCTCTTTACTAGTTATTGGTCAAATCAGGTCGTCAATTTCTTCCTTTTTCAGTCTTGGAAGTTTATAGATTTCCAGTAATGTATGCATTTCTTCTAGGTTGCTTAACTTATTGGCATATAGCTGTTGATAATAATTTCCGATGATTGTTTCTATTTCTTTGGTGTTAGTCATGATCTCTCCCCTTTCATTCATTATTTTATTAACTTGGGTCCTTTCTCTTTTCTTTTGGATTAGTCTGGGCAGTGGTTTATCAATCTTATTATTTCAAAGAACTAGCTTCTAGTTTCATTGATGTACTCTACTGTATCTCTGGTTTCTAATTCATTGATCTCTCTATAATCTTAAGTATTTCCCTTCCCGTGCATGGGGTTGGCTTAATTTGTTATTGATTTCTGGTTCCTTAAGGTGTAAAGAGAGTTTGTGTTTTCTGGATTTTTCTATTTTTTTTGAGTTAGGCTTGGATGGCTATGTTCTTCCCTCTTAGGACTGCCTTTGCCATATCCTATAGTTTTTGGACCAATGTGTCTTCATTCTCATTGGTTTCCATGAATTGCTTAAGTTCTTCCTTGATTTCCTGGTTGATCCAAACATTCTTGAGCAGGATGGTCTTTAGCTTCCAAGTGTTTGAATTTCTTCCAAACTTTTTCTTGTGATTGAGTTCCAGTTTCAAAGAATTGTGGTGTGAGAATATGCAGGGAATAATCTCAATCTTTTGGTATCGGTTGAGACCTGATTTCTGACCCAGTATGTGGTCTATTCTAGAGAAAGTTCCATGTGAATTTGAGAATGAGTATTCTGTTGTTTTAGGATGGAATGTTCTATATATATCTATGAGGTCCATCTTGTCAAGTGTGTCATTCAAAGCTCTTGTTTCTTTGTTGATTTTCTGCTTAGATGATCTGTCTGTTGCTGAGAATGGCAGGTTAAGATCCCCTACAATTAATGTATTCTTGTCAATATGTATCTTTATTTTGATTAACAGTTGGCTTATGTAGTTGGCAGCTCCCGTGTTGGGGGCATAAATATTTACAATTGTTAGATCTTCTTGGTGGATAGACCCTGTAAGAATGATGTAGTGTCCTTCTGTACCTTTGACTACAGCCTTTAGCTTAAAATCTAATTTGTCTGATGTGAGAATCACTACCCCAGCTTTCTTTTGAGGCCCATTGGCATGAAAGATGTTTCTCCATCCCTTCACTTTCAGTCTGGATATATCTTTAGTTTCAAAATATGTCTCTTGTAGACAGCATATGGATGGGTCCTGTCTTTTTATCCAATCTGCAACCCAGTTTTGTTTTATGGGAGCATTTAGGCTGTTCACATTGAGAATCGTTATTGAAAGTTATGTTTTTATTGTCATCATTTTGCTTGTGAGGACCTTATTTCTCTAGATTGTCTCTGTAAACTTCTGTTCTATATCACTCTTGGGGTCTTTCTTCTTTTATAGAGTCGTCCCTCACTTAATATTTCTTGTAGTGCTGGCTTGGTGATCACATAATCTTTTAGTCTTTGACGGTCTTGGAAGCTCTTTATCTTTCCATCCATTCTGAATGTCAGCCTTGATGGATAAAGTAATCTTGGTTGCACGTTCTTCTCATTTAGTGCCCTGAATATGTCTTGCCAGCCCTTTCTGGCTTGCCGGATTTCTGTGGACAGGTCTGATGTTATTCTGATGTTCCTACCTCTGTATGTAAGGAATCTCTTCCCCCTAGCTGCCCTTAAGACATTTTCTCTGAATTTATGATTTGTGAATTTCATAATCACATGTCTGGAGGTCTTTCTACCCTCATTGACCTTGGGGGGTGTCCACTATGCTTCTAGGACACAAACACTTGTTCCATTCCCCAGATTAGGGAAATTCTCATCTAAGATTTGCTCAACTATATCTTCTAGTCCTCTCTCTCCACCCCCTCAGGGATTCCAATAATTCTGACACTGGAACGTTTCTTAGTGTCATTTATTTCTCTAATTCTGTTTTCATGGTTTCTAAGCTGTTTGTTCCAGGCCTCCTTCTTTTCTATGAGTTTGTCCTCTAGATCACTAATTCTATCTTTTGCCTCATTTACCCTAGTGTTAGAGTATTTAGATTAGATTGGATCTCACTGATAGCATTTTTAAGGTCTGCCCCGTGAGCTCTTACTTCTGCCGTTAGAGATTCTATGTTGCCACTAATGGTTTTATTCAACCTAGCCATTGTCTGAATTACCCTGAATTCTATTTCTGACATCTTGCTTATATGCCAAAATCCAGCTACAGCAACAGTCAGGGTCCCCGAAGGAAAGGACGAAATGAGGAGATGGACTCGAATGATGTTTCAAGAGTCTCCCAAAAACCTCAGGGCTCAGGGTCCTTTATTTATATCATTGTAACAGAGGGTGATCAAAGACATTACTAAGATGTTTATTCATTGATCAAAGGAGCATCGGTAGATGAGCTTGGTGTTTTCCCAGAGGCTGGATTGATGAGGTCTACTTTTCTTATCTGTATCATAAGTCTCCTGGAGCCTGCATAGTTTTAACAGAGCTCCCCTCCTTTTCCTTTGTTTTAAGGTGTCATCTAGTTCTGACTTAAATCACTGGTTTGGTACAGATTCGTTAGTCATTATGTTTTGAGGTAAAAGGCTATTTATCCTGGGGGAGGGACAGTATGGTGCCAGACCTTATCTGGCAATATTTCAGGACTCTATCTAGGCATGCTTATAAAGGGAGAAAATCATCTATGTAGGGAAAAGGTGAATCATACTAAGAGTAAATTTGACTAATGCTTAACAAATCTAACCCATTCTCTCTATTCATAGCACTCCACGTCCTTTGAACTGCAAGCCGCTTTTAACTGGGAGGGGGTGATTAATGCTTGACCCATTGCGATTCTCCTCGCCTTGCAGGAGGGTGGTGCCCCATGCCTTGCAGAGGGGTTTCACCTGCTTGTACCATGCAGACGGCTCACATCACTTATATACATATCCAAGAGTTCTGTGGCAGAGGTCAATCTCTGAATTTTTCCTGTGTTGGGGGTTCCTCCTCCTAGTCATTCTGGTGAGAGGTGGTTGAGGGAATGTACAGAGTCCAAACTATAGACCACAATCCAAGGAAGATGCACCTGTTTTATAGGGACTTTAGGGTTCTTAGCCTCTTGTTCTTTCCCCCTGCCTTCTGGAGGGAGGGGCCTACCAGGCAACTGTGTTTAGGCAGAATTGCCAGGCCCCCTGTGGTGGGGGATGGGCTCAGTAAAAACCGGTTTTGGGGGGCTATTGTTCTCTGGAGGCTTTCCCTGGCGGGTTTCTGTATCCCTTCCAAGAGTCAGAGCAGAAGTGACTGTGTCCAAACTTCTGTCTCAGAACAGAGAGATCACAGACTGTTCTCCAGAAGGTCCTCCAGGTCACACTGACTCCATTTTTGTCTGTGCTGCTAAAAACTGCAGTGACCTGGGTTGTGAGTCCCACAGTAGCACTCCTAGCCCACGCTTTCAGGTCCAGGCACCTTTCTGCCCTTTGTGCTTCTATAATCGCCAGCCACCCCCAGTTCACACACGTGCCCCTGCAGCTCCAGGTTTCAGCCTCAGGGGCTGCCCTAAAGTCCTTTCCCCCATGGCAACCGTTCAGTAATTCTGTGCCCAGGCCCCAGCATGGGACACATTTGTGCTCCTGTGTTATTTCACCTTCCCAGCGCCAGCACTTATGGCGGCTCCCTCCCCCTTCTGTTTATCTTTGGATATCTGCCCGCAGAATCACAGCTCCCACTTCATACCTTGAAGCTGGCTGCCAGAGATATTCTGTTGGTGTAGACACTGCTATATCTTCTTACATTTCAGGCTGACTTCATGGGTGTTCAGAGTGGTCTGGCAGATATCCAGCTCAATTTCAGGGGACCGGTTGAAATAGGGTCCCCTACTCCTCCGCCATCTTCAGGGATTGTGATTTTTTACTGGGGAGACAATCCTTGGTCTCCTGCTATTCTTGCTCTCTCTTCGTTATTGTTGTAAGCAACTCCCTAGTTGGCTGCCAGTCTATTTTGCATCTAAAAAGCCTCAATTCTGTATTTACTGTCTGCAAAACTACCTGTGAGTCAAGGCCCTTTGGCTGCTCCTCCACCCATACCGATCACTATGGTAATTGTGGCCTCTTAGATTCTGGCAATTAAGCATTACCCCTGGCCAGTACATCACCATCTGTGTTAAGATAGGATTTCATCCTAATTATTGGCCTAGGAGTCAGAAGAAGAGATGGGAAACTCCTATGGGATAGGGGTAGAGGCATCTATTGCCTTGCAGGGAAGAAATTTATGCAACATCTTCAAGCACAGTGGCTTCCAGTCACTGAGCAGAGGAGGTGGGTATAAGAGAATCATCATCTTCAGTGCCATACATCCTGAAGTCCTTCCTGTTTTCAGGATCTCAGGTTTTTCCCACAGCGCCCTGATCTTATCCTAACAGAGCTCCTTTGGCTGAGTATTCAGATGTCTCTGGAACTTGCAGGTGTAACAAATCGATTCTCTCCCTGCCATTTACCTTTATCTGACATGTAACAATGGTTGATAAAGTCCCCTTTAGAAGTACCGCTGAGACTCTATGCCTCGCAGGCATAGGCAGTAACTGCTTGACAACAGCCTTCCATCTCTTACCATCCTTCTACAGGGCATCAGCAAAACTTAGAGGTCATCAGCTAACTCCATTGACTTTCATTCCTGATTGCATCTCTACCACCACATTCTCCTCTAATGGGCTAGTTTTCCTTGTCCCCACGAAATGTTTAGAATTGAACTGCTACCTTGTGGTAAGGACTATCTGCACCCTTTTTTCTGAAAAGGATCCTGTCCTCCTTGTTTCCCAACCAAATCCACATCTTATGACCAATTTATTTATAATACTTTCAGTATTGCTTATTTTAATCTGGCTCTTCTGAGAAGCAGATGCCAAGACAGGACTAAATGTGCATTGACTTTATTAGGAGGGAAGCCACTGTGAAAAATGGAAAGAAAGATGAAAAGGCTGAGAAAGCTGGGAGACAGTTAGTCTGACCCCAAGGGAGGGAGAGAGAGAAAATCGAATAGCAGCAGCCTAGGATTCACACTGTTTAAGGAAGGTCTGTTCAATGTAGGGAAGTTTCAGTGGGACTGTTGGGGAGTTCTTAAGGCAAGGCAGCTGCCAGAGGGGTCCTGAGACATCCAGGATCGCCTTTCTTTGTATCTCTATCAAGATTCCACCATTGGTTGGAATCATGGGCAGGGTGGCCTCAACAAAAGTGTGCAGCAGCTCAGACCTTTTACCACTCATTCTCCTTGTAGTAGGCAGACTTCAAGGAACATTCTTGTGACTATCACTCATGACACTCAGTTTATGCACATATTTATGTGCGCCCAGGGTGTCCAACTTTTAGAAATGGCTGTAGGCCTTGTCAGTGCAGTAATGGCACTTTTCCAATGCCAGTGTACCTCAGAAATTTGTTTAGCATCAAACTCAGAAACTAGCAAACTAATTTTATAAGGACTTGTGAGTGAAGGGAGCAGAGGGAAGGCTTAGCCAAATCGATGACCACAGCCTTGTCAGAGGATGCTTTAGAAGGTCTTCCATCATGGGAACTATGGTAGGCTTATATTGAGTCACAGATGTCACAACCTTGTTTTTTCCATCTCATATGTGGTAGGGACAGTAATGCTCACCAAATATTCCACAAGTTCTCCTGATGTTTTCCAGCCTCCTTTGAAGTTAGCGTTATGTGACTCGAATGATCCACATTCATTAAGGTGTATTGACCTTAAGAATAAATTATTTGTTATCACTGCCAGTTAGTGGACAGGTATGTGTTTTCCACACTTTCTTCAGTTTTGTTGGCAATTATGGAAACGTGTTGAGAATACAGAGCTGCAAGACTGAAGAAGCCTGGAATAGTCATCAAATAGAGGACAGATTCTGCTGCCCAGAAAAAGCACTGTACCTGCACACGATAATATAAATCATCATAGAATTTAACACTGTAGACGTAAGTGATCATTTTTCCAGAGTAATTCCAGAAAAATGTCAGGTATCAAAGTCCGTCTGCAATAGACTTTAAGTCATGAGGAAATGGTGTTGCATTTTGATTTCTGAGAACTTATATCTATTACTAAATGAAGAGTTCTTATGTCAGTGTATCAGCATAACAGCACATATTTTGGCCGATACAGAATTACTAAGCCCTGCGTTTCCTAAATATGAATAAATATCCTCAAAGTATTACACAACTGCATAATTTCCAAATTTTCACTGGCCCTTCACGAAATTTGTATAGAATTATGAGTAATAGAGAAGTTTTCTCCAGGAGACACACATTTTATTTCAGCAGCACCCTCCCAGCTTCACATCCATCTCCTTTTCAAATCCAAAATCAAAATAATTGTCCTGCAAGATATTTCTATTCTATCTTGGCTGGATCATATAGTAGTTTAAATTCTAATTTTTTGAGGAACTATCATAATTTTTTCTATAACAGCTTCACCATTTTGCATTCCCATCAACAGTGTGCAATTTCCAATTTCTCCACACCTTCACCAAAACTTGTCAATTTTTTTTATAAGAACAAAATTTCTTGCCAACTGGTATGAACTTGTTCCAGCACACCACTGCCAAGGTTGATGGTCAAGAGGAAGATCCAAGTTCTGTAGATAAAACTTGATAAAACTAGATAAAACTTGATGAACTCTGAGAAAAAGAATACAAAATTTAAGGTCCTGACTTTGAAAAGAACCCTGTTCAAGTAAGTGGCCCTGATGCTTTTGCTTCCTTAGCTCCATGATAAATATACTCTTGGTAAACAGGTGTCTCAAGAGGCTAAAGTGGATATACAGTTTTCAAAGAGGAGAAGCAGTAATAAGAGGAGATTGAGTAAGTACCACTGGGGCAAGTCACAAGCTAGCCAAAAGGTAGGAGTTCTGAAGAGAAGGAGGAAGGTTGGATGGAGGGAAGAGATTCAGGTCAACCTAAAGAGCATAAGGGAAAATGGGGCATTCTATCCTTGGGTCATGAGACTGAACTAGCAGCCCCTCTTGGCATCATGAGATGAGGTCTCAAGCTGCTTTCACCTGATTCAGAGCCTCTCTGGATTCAAATTGCAGTAGATAGGGTGGAAGTTGAGACTGAAAATACAGAGAAAACATCAGACATAATTTAGGTGATTCAAGTACAGATGATTTATTATTTCATATTTTAAACCCTCAGCAGTGACAACAGAGATGAGGGTGAAATTATTTTTCCCTTCTTGGTTTAGGTCAGTTTCTAATTATTTGGTAATGTCCTTCTTCCAAGCCAAGGTTGTTAGAAACTGTTGCTGTAAGAGAAAACAAAATAAAACACAATACAAAGTGCAACTGTTGCTTTTTTTTTTTTTTGCACTAACAGAGGTAATTTAAAGAGCATGGTTCACTGAAGAGAAAGGATCAGGAAAATAAAAATTAATTCCAGAATGAACAATTATCTGTTACCTCAACAGCAAATACTCTCAGTTTTATAATAGAAGTGGCTTCCTAAAATTCCCTAACCTGTTCATTTGTCTATATTTGGGAACTACTTAGGTCACTAAAACAAAGTGCCTTGCAATTTCTATTCTAAGTATATGAGCTAATTTTACTTTAGAATAAAAAAGAAAAAAATTGTAATAATTCTAAGTAAAATATAAAAACACCAATATACATGAACACACCCATGTGTGTACATCTATATATTAAAATATTTTAAAAATGATCATCCTTGGTGCTAAGATTAGTGATTATTTCATTCTTTTGCATACCTATATTTTTAAATGAATGTTTATTTCTTGTTATAATCGTAATAAGATGCAGGATGGTTCACATACTCACATATACAATTTATTGAATGAATTAAGAAAGGACAATCAAGGCTAGATTTGGGCACTTTCTCTTCTGAGATTTAACCTGAGACTATAATTGAACAATTGCTCTAAAATGCTTATTTATATAATAATGTTTATTATGGGCTGTTTGCAAAAATGAAAAACTGGAAGTAGTCTAAATATTCATAATTTTTAAGATGAATTATTTTGCATTTTTTAATTTAATACTAAAAATAAATAAGTTGAATATGATATGTCACAAAATGATGACATGGGCCTATATTTTAAGATATGCAAAGTTGTGCATAATACTCTTTTAAAAAGGTGTTTTTATGTTTTGCTTAGAAAAAATTTAAGAAGATATGCATCTATATTGTTAATGGAAATTTTCTTTGGGTATTGTGATTACAAGAAACTTCTTAATACGGGTATCTACCAAAGTATCTGAGATGTTTTAATTAATATTTAATACATTAAAAATCAGAAAGATGTTTTTTGAAAATCAAAAGCTCTATATTTTATTCATTGTTAGTACTAAAGTTTATCTGGATACCATTATTTTCTTTTCATACGAATTTCAGAATCTTTTTCTCAATTCTCCCTATCCATGTATATAAAAAATATTTTGATCGAGTTTATGTTAAATATATAGAAACCTACATACACCTAGATTACCGAGTTGGAAGATAAGGTGGTAAGATTTAAAGTTAAAAGTATAGCAAAGGGAGAAGTAAAGACAATCAGCTTCAAGTTAATTGGAAAGGGAAAGAAAAATATTTTTGCTAATTAGACTGAAAGCTCATGTGGAATTATCTTTGTCAAAATTCTGGAAAATAAATATCAATTATAATATAAAGTAAATATAAAACTTAAGTATAAGAAATACAGTTTTGAAAATGAAAATAATATTTATAAATTTAATTGAAACTGGGGCACCTGGGTGGTTCAGTAAGTTGAATGGCTGATTCTTGGTTTTGGCTCAGGTCATGATCTCATGGTGGCAAGATTGAGCCCTAAGTCAGCTCCACACTCAGTAGGAAGTCTGCTTGGAAGGCTCTCCCTCTCCCTCTGCCCCTCCCCTCACTCTTTATCTCTCTCTCTAAAATAAATAAATATATCTTTAAAAATTTTTTAATAAAAAATTTAATTGAAACCTAATAGAGGCTAAATGACCCAACAGTGATAAAAATGGTGTTGTACCAATATATAGTCCTACTGGCAATGTGTCAGAGTCCTAATTGCTTGGTAATCTCAACAACCCTTAATGTTGTCAGTTCTTTTAATTTTAGCCCTTTTATAGGGGCTTAGGAGACTCTCATATTTCTTTTAATTTTTCTTTTTCTGATAATGATGTTGAGAACTTTTCATGTTTTGAGCCCCTTCATTATCTTTTGTGAAGCCTCTTACCTATTAGTCAAGAAATTATTTGCCTATTAGGTTCTCCCACCTTTCATTATTGATTTGTAAGAAATTTGTATATATTCTGAATATAAGTCCTTCTTTGGAAATATGTGTTACAAAAATCTTTGACATTGTAGCTTCCTTTTTCCCTTTCATAAGTCTTGGGAAGCAAAACATCTTAAAATTTTTAAAAATTTTATTGTATTGTGGTAAACACACTTAAAGGAGATCTCTTAACAAACTTCTAAGTATTGTTAATAATAGAGACAATATTGTATATCAGATCTCTAGACCTTATTGATCATGCCTAACTAAGACTTTGTTCTTGATTAAAAACACCCATTTTGCCCTCCTCCCAGAATGAGGCAACCACCATTCTACTCCCCATTCCTATGAGTTTCACTGTTTTAGATACGTGGGATCTAAGTGGAATCATGAAGTTATTTGTCCTTTTGTGACTAACTTATTTCACTTAGTATAATGTGCTCAAGTTTAACATATGTTGTCACATATGCAGGATTTCCTTCTTTTTTATGACAAACAACATTCTGTTTTATGTATATGCCACATTTCCTATATCCATTCATCAATTGATGGACATTTAGTTTGTATTCACATTTTAACTACTGTAGATAGTGTTGCAATGAACATGAGAATGCCAATATCACTTTGAGATCCTGATTTCAATTCTTTAGGGAAAATATCCAGAAGTAGGATTACTGGATCATATTGAAGTTCCATTTTTAATTTTTTTGAGAAACGGTCAACGGTTTTGCATACTGGATGCAATATTTTGCATTGTCACCAACAGTGGACAACTTTTCTACAAACTTGCTACCACTTGTTGACTTATTATTTTTTTTATAATAGCCATTCTAACAGGTGATACCTCATTGTGGTTTTGATTTGCATTTTCCTGATGATTAGTGATTTTTTTGCTTTTTTTTAAAGATTTAATTTATTTATTTGAGAGAGAGAGAGCACACGTGAGAGAGCATGAGCTGAGGGTAAAGGACAGAGGAAGATGGAGAGAGAGAAGCAGACTCTCCACTAAGCAATGAGCCCTATGTTGGGCTCAATTCCAGGATCCCAGGACCATGACCTGAGCCAAAGGCAGACACCCAACTAACCAAGCCATCCAGGCACCCGATGATTAGTGATGTTGACCATATTTTCATATACCTGCTGGCCATTAGTATGGCATTTTAGGAGAAGCATCTATTGAAGTCTTTAGCTCACTTTTATGTCAGGTTATTGGGGGGGTTGTTTTGTTTTGTTTTGTTTTTGTTCTTTGGTATTGATGATAGGAGTTCCTATTAATTAACCGTTTACCTAATACATGGTTCACAAATACTTTTTCCTATTCTGTAGGTTGTCCTTTCACTCCGTTAAGTGTTTCCCTTGTTGTGTAGAAGCTTTTTAGTTTGATGTAATTCCACTTGTCTATTTTTTGGTTTTGCTTCCTGTAATTTTGATGTTAATCCCAGAAATCACTGCTAAGGCTAATGTCATGAAGCTTTTCCCCTAAGTTTTCTCTAGGAGTTTTACAGTTTCATGTCTTACATTTGAGAATTTAATCCATTTTGAATTGTTTTTGTGTATGATGTAAGGTACTTTTAATCTCACAAAACAAACTGAGGGTTACTGGGGGGTGGGAGGGCAGGGATAGGGTTGATGGGTTATGGACATTGGGGAGGGTTTGTGCTATGGTGAGTGATGTGAAAGGTGTAAGCCTGATGATTCACAGACCTGTACACCTTGGGCAAAGAATAAAAAAAAATCTTTGGGACATGGCAAAGGTGGTCCTGAAAGGAAAGTATATAGCAATACAAGCCTTTCTCAAGAAACAAGAAAGGTCTCAAGTATACAACCTAACCCCACAGCTAAAGGAGTTGGAGAAAGAACAGCAAATAAAGCTTAAACCCAGCAGGAGAAGAGAAATAATAAAGAACAGAGCAGAAATCAATGAAATACAAACCAAAAGAACAGTGGAACAAATCAATGAAACTAGCAGGTCGTTCTTTGCAAGAATTAATAAGATTGATAATCCCCTGGCCAGATTTATCAAAAAGAAAAGAGAAAGGATCCAAGTTAATAAAAGAGAGAGAAAGAGGAGAGATCACAACCAACATCAAAGAAATACAATTATAAGAACGTATCATGAGCAACTCTACACCAGCAAATTTGACAATCTGGAAGAGACGGATGCATTCCTAGAGATATATAAACTACCAAAACTGAACCAGGAAGAAATTGAAGACCTGAATAGACCCATAACCAGTAAGGAGATTGAAGCAGTCATCAAAAATCTCCCAACAAACAAGAGCCCAAGGCCAGATGGATTTCCAGTGGAATTCTACCAAACGTTTAAAGAATAATTAATATCTATTCTTCTGAAACTGTTACAAAAATTAGAAATGGAAGGAAAACTTCCAAACTAATTTTATGAGGCCAGCATTACCTTGATTCCAAAACCAGGCAAAGACCCCATCTAAAAGAAGAATCACAGACCAATATCCCTGATGAACATGGATGCAAAAATTCTCACAAAAAAACTAGCCAATAGGATCCAACAGTGCATTAAAAGGATTGTTCACCACAACCAAGCGGGATTTATTCCTGGGCTACAAGGTTGGTTCAACATCCACAAATCAATCAATGTGATACACTACATTAATAAAAGAAAGAACAAGAACCATATGATACTCTCAATAGATGCAGAAAAAGCATTTAACAAAATACAGCATCCTTTCTGGAATTAAAACTCTTCAGTGGAGGGAAAGAGGGTACATACCTCAATATCATAAAAGCCATTTATTAAAAACCCAAAGAATATCATTCTGAATGGGGAAAAACTGAGAGCTTTCCCCTAAGGTCAAGGATATGGCCGGGATGTCCACTATCACCAGTGCTATTCAACATGGTACTAGAAGTCCTAGCCTCAGCAATCAGATAACAAAAAGAAATAAAAGGCATCCAAATAGGCAAAGAAGAAGTCAAACTCTCACTCCTTGCAGGTGATATGATATTTTATGTGAAAAACCCAAGACTCCACTCCAAGACTTCTAAAACTCATATAGGAATTCAGTCAAGGTTCAGGATATAAAATCAATGCACAGAGATTAGTTGCATTTCTATACACCAACAGCAAGATAGAAGAAAGAGAAATTAAGGAGTCAATCCCATTTACAACTGGACCCAAAACCATAAGATACCTTGGAATAAACCTAACCAAAGAGCCAAAGGATCTGTACTTATAAAATTACAGAATACTCATGAAAGAAATTGAGGATGACACAAAGAAATGGAAAAACATCCCATGCTCATGGATTGGAAGAACAAATATTGTGAAAATGTCTATGTTACCTAGAGAAATCTACACATTTAATGTGATCCCTACCAAATACTATCAACATTTTTCACAACAATGGAACAAATAATCCTAAAATTTGTATGAAACCAGAAAAGACCCCATACAGCCAGAGAATGTTGAAAAAGTAAAGCAAAGCTGGTGGCATCACAATTCTGGACTTCAAGCTCTATTACAAAGCTGTAATCATCAAGACAATATGGTACTGGCACAAAAACAGTCACATAGATTAATAGAACAGAATAAAGATCCCAGAAATGGACCCTCAACTCTATGGTCAACTAATCTTTGACAAAGCAGGAAAGAATGTCCAATGGGAAAAAGAGTCTCTTCAACAAATGGTGTTGGGAAAATTGGACAGCCATATGCAGAAGAACAAAACTCGACCATTTCCTTACACCATATACAAAAATACACTCAAAATGGATGAAAAGCCTAAATGTGACACGGAATTATCAAAATCCTTGAGGAGAACACAGGCAGCAACCTCTTCGACCTTGGCCACAGCAACTTCTTCCCAGACATATTGCCAAAGGCAAGGGAAGCAAGGGCAAAAATGAACTATTGGGACTTCATCAAGATAAATCTATAAAGAATTTATCAAACTCAACTCCCAAAGAATAAATAATCCAATTGAGAAATGGGCAGAAGACATGAAAAGACATTTCTGCAAAGAAGACATCCAAATGGCCAACAGACACACGAGAAAGTGCTCAACATCACTCGGCATCAGGGAAATACAAATGAAAACCACAGGGAGATACCACCTCACACCAATCAGGAAGGCTAAGATTAACAACTCAGGAAACAACAGGTGTTGGTGAAGATGTGGAGAAAGGGTAACCCTCCTACACTGCTGGTCGGAAAGCAAGCTGGTGCAGCCACTCTGGAAAACAGTATGGAGGTTCCTCAAAAAGTTGAAAATAGAGTTACCCTATGACCTAGCAATTACACTACTGGGCATTTACCCCAAAGATTCAAATGTAGTGATCCGAAGGGACATGCGCACCCCAGTGTTTATAGCAGCTATGTCCACAATAGACAAACTATGGAGAGAGCCTAGATATTCATCAACAGAAGAATGGATAAAGAAGATATGGTATATATCTACAATGGAATATTATGTAGCCATCAAAAAATGAAATCTTGCTATTGGCAACGATGTGGGTAGAACTAGAAGGTATTATGCTAAATGAAATAAGCCAATCAGAGAAAGATAATTATCATATGATCTTATTGATATGTGTAATTTGAGAAACAAGGCAGATTATAGGGGAAGAGAAGAAAAAATGAAAAAAGATGAAACCAGAGAGGGAGACATACCATAAGAGAATTTAATCTCAGGAAACAAACTGAGGGTTGCTGTAGTTTAGGGGGGTGGGAGGTATGGGGTGGATGGGTGATGGACACTGGAAAGGGTATGTGCTATGGTGAGCACTGTGAATTGTGTAAGACTGATGAATCACAGAAATGTACCCCTGAAACAAATAATACGTTATATGTTCATTTTTTAAAAAAAAGTGAGGTATTGCTGTCTATTTCTTTCTCCACCCAATTCCATCAATGTTTTCTTTATATATTTAATTGCTCTGATGTTGGGTGCATATATACTTATAATTATTATGTATTTTTGGTGAATTAATCCTTTTTATCATCATATGATGTAAATAATATATATAATTTTGTTTCTTGTAACAGGTTTTGATTTGATGTCTATTTTTCCAATATAAGTATAGCCAACTATGTTGACTAGTTGCATGCTAGATCAAACTGACATCTCGATTCTCATTGACCTTCAGACAGCCAATTTGTGCAGGGTCCTATCAGCATTCCAAGATAAATTGGACTGAAGTTAGTCCTCTGTGTAGCCTTCAGAAAAATCTGGGTGTTAGAGGCATGGTATATCCCTTAACCTATCCAAGGAAAATCTGGGATTTTTTTTACCCACTCATTCTGTACTGATCCAGGAAGAGAAGCTATGGAGCTATGACAACTGCCAACCCAAACCACCATCTCTTTCCAAATGGCTCCGGGCAGCTAAATTATGCCAGGTCCCATCAGAGCACCAAGACAGGCTAGACACAAGCCAGTCCTATGGGTAGCCCATGGAAAATTGTGAGCATTGGATATACTGATCTACCTCTTTCCCTTCCCAGAAAGCTAGGAGATGGGAGTTTGCCTCCTGATCATAAGCACTGTGTGAGGGGCTGAGATTATGGAAAAGTGTCTTGAATTTCCCTACTGCCTCTGAATCAGTACTTTTGCACTCATTTGGGATTCAAGAACCTCTTACCTAATTTCTGGATTTCTCACAGAAGGAATCTGTCCATGAATTTTTGAATTGTTATGCTTGTGGAGTAGGGAGGGCCCGGGCTTTCTCTTCTGCTATCTGACTGACATCATTCTAAAACTTCTTAAATTTAGTGAAGACAGTGTATCAATATTTTCAGATATGGTTAATTTGTATGTGTGCATTCTCTGAAGAAACTTTGCTTAAGAAATTGAATCAATATTCAAAAATCTCCCAGCAAATAAAAGTCCAGGGCCAGAGACTTCACAGGGGAATTCTACCAGAGTTAATACATATTATTCTCAAAATGTTCCAAAAAATAGAAATGGAAAGAAAACTTCCAAACTCATTCTACAAGGTCAGCATTACCTTGATTCCAAAACCAGACAAAGATTCCCCCAAAAAGGAGAAGTATAGGCCAATATCCCTGATGAACAAGGATTCAAAAATTCTCAAGATACTAGCAAATCAAATCCAACAGTACATTGAAAGAATTATTCGCCATGATCAAGTGGGACTTAATCTTGGGCTACAGGGCTGGTTCAATATTTGTAAATCAATCAATATGATATACCACATTAATAAAACAAAGGATAAGAACCATATAATCCTCTCAATAGATGCAGACGAAGCATTTAACAAAATACAGCATCCATTCTTGATAAAACCTTCGACAAAGTAGGAATAGAGGGTACATACCTCAATATCATAAAAGCCATATATGAAAGACTCACAGCTAATATTGTCCTCAATGAGGAAAAACTGAGAGCTTTTCCTGTACCATCAGGAACAAGACAGTGATGTCCACTCTCACCATTTCTATTTAACATAGTACTGGAAGTCTTAGCCTCAGCAATCAGACAAGTAAAAGAAATAAAAGGCATCCAAATTGGCAAGGAATTCAAACATTCATTATTTGCTGATGACATGATACTCTAGTTAGAAAACATAAAAGAGGGGTCCTGGGTGGCTCAATTCATTAAGTGTCTGCCTTCGGCTGAGGTCGTGATCTCAGAGTCCTGGGATGGAGCCCTGATCGTGCTCCCTGCTCAGTGGGGAGTCTGTTTCTCCCTCTATCCCTTGATGTTCATAGCAGCATTATCAACAATAGCCAAACTATGGAAAGATCCCAAGTGTCCATCAATTGATTAATGGATAAAGATGTAGTACACACACACACACACACACACACACACACACACACACACACACACACACACACACACACTGGAATATTACTCAGCCATAAAAAAAAGAATGAAATCTTGCTATTCACAATGATGTGGATGGAGCTAGGGTATATTGTGCTAAGCAAAATAAGTCAGAAAAAGACAAATACCATATGATTTCACTCACATGTGGAATTTAAGAAGCAAAACATGAATATTTGGGAAGAGGGGAAGGATAGAAGGAAACAAACTGTAAGAGGCTCTTTTTCATTTGAAATATTTTTTTTATTTATTTGAGGAAAAGAGCACGAGCAGGGGGTGGGGAGATGGATAGGGAGAAGCAGACTCCCCACAGAACAGGGAGCCTGACGTGGGGCTTGATCCAGGAAACTGAGATCATGATCCCAGATGAAGGGAGACACTTAACCAACAGAGACACCAAGGCACCCCCATAAGAGACTCTTAGAGAAAAAAAACTGAGGGTTTTTTTTTTTTTTGATCTTATGGAAGCAGTTGGATGGAGGATGGGCTAAATGGGCGATGGGTATTAAGGAGAGCACTTGTTATGATGAGAAGTGTTATATGTAAGTGAGGAATTACCAAATTCTATTCCTGAAACCAATATGTCTTTGCCTATGTGTGTGTCTCTCTCTCACACACAACACACACACACACACACACAAGTATTTATAGTGATATTTTTCAATTATTATTTTCTAATTGTGTGTTGCATGTATATGTATGAAGTAAAAACTGATTATATGTTGGCCATGTATCCAGGCACCTTACATCCATTTATTAATTCTAATTGGTTTGTAATTTCTTAGAATTTTCTATGTACACAGCCATATCATCTACAAACAGTAGATCATTCATTCATTCTTTCTTCTTCATCATTCATTCTTCATTTCCAATCTTTCTACTTTTTTTTTTCTTACCTTATTTTCCTGGCTAGGATCATCCATACAATGTTGAAAAGGAATACAATTGTGAAATGAATATGTTCCTGATCTCAGGAAGAAACATTCACAATTTCATCATTAACTGGAATGTTTGCTATATGTTTTCTTGTTTCAAACTTCCTTTATCATATTACAGTAACTTTCTTTTATCACTAGGTAAATGGGAACTTTTATAATGAAAGGATTTTTTTTCCTCATTTATAGAAATGATTGCATAATTTATCTAATGTTCTGTTAATATGGTGAATTACAGTATATCAGATTTCTAATTTTAAAACGATCCTTTCATTCCTATCTCACTCTTCCCCTCCATGCTATTTATTTATCTTTTACAATGCTAACTAGATTTAGTTGGAAATGTTTTGTTTAAAATTGCTGTATCTTTAATCAGAAATTGATCTGTAATTTTCCTTTCTAGTATTGCCTTTGTCAAGTATTGGTATTAAAGTTAGACTAGATATACTCAACTAATGAGTCATTGAACATTATATCAAAAACTAATGATATACTATACTTTGGCTAATTGAATTTAAATTTAAAAAAATAAAGTTAGACTAGCCACACAGAAAAACAGGAAATTCTTCTTTTTATATTTTCCAGATGAGTATGTATAAGATAGGTAATACTTCTTTTTAAAAAATATTTGGAAGATGCAATGATTTGAATTACTTGCCCAATTCTTCACTCTTTTCCTGGTATATGATTATTTGTCCATATTTTTTGCCATGTGACTCTTTAGTATCTCTTATTAAAGTGGGTGGAGTACATCACATACATCCACTCACTGATGTTGAGTTTGATACTGACTTGTTTGTTCAATGCAGTACAAGATGATGTGATTAAGCAAGTGCTGACTCATTTGTCTTGGCTTTTTTGTTCCTAATGCATGCCATGAAAATAATATGTCCAAGTATTAACTTTGTGAGAAAGTTTGAAATGAAAGTTTCCAAATCTTTAATAGAATACTTATCGATATTTTCAATTTTTCTCTATTCTATTTTGGAAAAGATGGAAAGATGTGTTTTTTGAAGAATGCATATATTTCATCTAAAAATTTAAATTTATTGATTTTAAGTTATCACCAGTAATCTCTTTTCTTCTAGTGTCCAAAAGATTAAAAACATGTTATTTTATAATCTGATATTGGTATCTTATAACCTTACTCTTTTTATTTTGAACTACTGGATAAAATTTCTTTTCTGTTCCCAGAACAGATAGACAAACACTTGTCTTAATGAAAGAAGATATTAGGTGAAGGACACATTATACACATTCCAATGAGTTAAGCATAGAGCTGTGCTCATATCTTTCTAAACCTAAGTTTACATACACTTGTATCTTAATGAAAAAAGATGTTACTTCACAGAAGGTATATACACAGTATAGTTTTAATTATGTGCATTAATCTTTTCAAGAATTAAAGTCTTTCTTTGCTCATTTTTTCTGTTATTTTTTCCTTTTCATTGCTCATTCCTTAGTTATTTCTTCCCATCCACTGTCTTAAAGTGCAATTATTTCTTCTTTTTGTATCCTTTTTGGTAGAGATTATAATAAAAAAAACATTTGATTGTTCTCTGTCCTGTAATATGCATTTCATTATGATTAGAGGGATTGAAGTATAGTCTTGCCTTGAGAGTAGCAATATGACCAATTTTTGTAGAACCTAAAATAGTCTGCCTTGACAATAGGACTAAGAAGATGTGTTTCTTTAATATTTTTTAAATTTTTTATTTAAATTCAATTTAGTTAACATATAGTGTATTATTAGTTTCAGGGGTAGAATTTAGTGATTCATTAGTTGCATATAACACCCCATGCTCATTATATCAAGTGCCCTCCTTAACGCCCATCACCCAATTACCCTATCCCATACCCACTTCCCCTCCATTAACACTCTCTTTGTTCCCTATAGTTAAGAGTCTCTTATGGTTTGCCTCCCTGTCTGTTTTTATTTTATTTTATTTTATTTATAGTGCTTCTCTTAAAATTAGAAGTGTCCTCAGCTCAGACATTTATTTCAACATTTGTTACATGAATATCATAGCATTCAACTTTGTACTGCAAGGATGAAGACATAACTTGAAAAATAATCTGGGATGCTCTATAAAATATTATCTCCTTTTATATTCTATCCATCATGTGGTGAGGGATATTTTTATGTACTGATAATAAAGGGGAATTCATAACTTAATAAAATGTTCTGTTTGATTACTCCATAGTCTGATCTCTAAATTTACTTTCCCAGGTAAGATAGTAAAATTAGTGAATATTCCAAGGTTTTATCTTACTAACAGTAATTTTTTCTGAGATAATAGTGTAACTATAAGCATAAATGATATATCCCTTATAATATCAGTCCTCTTTGTATTTGGCAGTAAAATGTCATTAAGATATAAGTGCTCCTTACCAATGCTCAAAACAAAAATCCCACAAAGTATGTGCTTATTGATGCTTGTGTGTATACACAAAAATCACTCCTTTAGTGTAGGTTGGGGAGGAGAGGTTGAGATATCATGAAAGCAAGTTTTATTGTTTATTATTATAACACTAAATAACAGTGAAAACCAAAAAGAATATCATGAACAAATGCTTTGGTTTCAAATTAACAATTTTACAGTGTTCCTAAACAATGATCAAAACATGCAATGCACCAAAAAAAAATTACAATGCACAATAGCTAATCACATTGTTCTACACTCACCTTACACTGGGGGATAACCCGCTGTTACTGCTGCTTTCTTCTGATACAGATCTATGAAATAGACAAAATTTATTTTAAGTGGAGAAATTTAAAAATCTTGAACTAAGTGACTATTTGAATGAAGATTATTTTTCAAAGAAACAGTGGTTCATTAAATAAAATGTCTCCTTCCAACAAAATAAAACAGATACTGTTTTTTTTGTTTCCTTTTCTTTCTTGAAGTAGATTAACATACAGTGAGTGTTATATTAGTTTCAGGTGTACAATATAATGATTCAACAATTCTATACATTACCCAGTGCTCATCAAGGTAAGTGTACTCTTAATCCCCTTCATCTCTTTACCTATCCCCCTCACCCACCTCCCCTCTGGCAACCAGGTTGTTTTCTGTATTTGAAAGTCTTTTTTTTTGTCTTTTTTTAAATTTTGTTTCTTAAATTCCACATATGAGTGAAATCATATGGTATTTGTCTTTCTCTGACTGGTTTATTTCACTTAGTATTATACCCTCTAGGTTCATTCATGTTGTTGCAAATGGTAAGATCTCATTCTTTTTATGTTTGAGTAATATTCCATTTTGTATATATACCACATCTTCTTTATTCATTCATCTAAAGATGGATGCTTAATATTAGAAGAAATGCCATCATCCACCTTGCTTTGTTAATTAACTCATCTTCATTTTACATTTATTCAATTATTTATAGGCCCACACTTTTATAGACATGCCCTCTGGTTCTATGTTACCGCTAACTCCTCAGGTCAAATTAAGCCAAAACTGTAATGTAGCAGTCAAAAATTTAAGTTAATTTTTCTATAGACTTCTACTTTTTTATTTCTCTTATAACACATGTCTGTGTCTTCTCTTCCTGTCATTTACTGGAAGTTAAAACTAGAGATAAATACTTCTGTGGAAAAATACAGTAAATTATGAATAAGGGGCTTAATAACTGTAATTATTTACATAACTGATTACAGATAATGTGGTGATTTCACTTACTGATTTGGTATACCCAAAATTTATGATACATTGGAAAGCTATTATTAGCTCCCATTTTATAGAATTATAGAGAATAATTTTAAGAACACAGAGATTAAATCACTTGCTCAACGTATCATAGTTTCTGCATGCAAGATTTAGGAGTTAAAACTAGGTTTTCTGAGGCTAAATATAATTTTTTCCCCATTTCATGATGCTGCTTCCCATCTCTTAGCCTGTGTTTTGAACTGCCCATGTAATTTATGGTTAAGAAATGGATTTATAAACTAGCAGCATCAATACTTAGGAAAATAAATATTTTGGAAGCAGGTTCATAAATACCATTTTCAGAGAAAGTTATTCTAATAGAGTTGTCTGAGAATCTGTATCTAAAAAAAATTTATCTTTTGAAAGTTCCTTTGAAATGTAGTGTTATATATTCTCAGAAGCCTTTGGACAATAGACTATTAATAAGACAATTTAGACAATGTTGGCCGACTAAAAGGCTGAATAAATCTCCACTATTCTCTTAGCAGTCATATCTCCTCTTAAAGAAATACTCATGAGTAAAATGAGAGGAAAAAAAATGGCGGACATCAAACTGGTTTGAAATGTATCCCTGGATCTCTCCTCATATTCTTCTACCTATGATTTTAGGTTATTCCTGATGAAACATGAGTACCTCTTTCCTGACTCATTGAATTTATTATTAAGAGTAAAATTAGTAAAAGTGAAAATATATATACCTCTCATTTTCAGTTTCCCCTCTGTAGCATAGTTCTCTTATTTTATTCTGCTTTATTAAAACAATGGCAGTGATAATGAGCACAGGTAGAGAAATGTAGAAAATGAGTAGAAATCGGTGTTTTGAAGGAGTGGTATTTTGTTCCATCAAGTAGCTTTTACCTATAATAGAAAATAACCATTTCAAATTATGTTAGAGATTGTATTAACCAAACAAAAATGTGGAGAGGATATCATTACCAACATTATTCCCAAACAGTAAACATTTCACTCACATATATTATAAATATAATAAATATTAAATTAACAGATAAAACAGGCTGTTACTAGTGCTTTATTAATGTCTATGAGTTTTCAACATTACATCATATAGTGATTTATTTGGTTGAAGACAATCTTTCATAAATACATGTTTAATGCCTGTGAACATTTCTTTAATTTCTTTCTGATACAGCTTATCCAAAATTCAAACATGTATATTACAGAGAATATTAGGACTGTACAAATACATGAGAATTAAATTTGGGAAGTGTGGCATTTAATTTCTCTCACATTACTAAAATATTTTTCTAAAAATTAAGTCAGTAGTCACTAAATAACAAATATTTAACCAAGTTCTTTAGTCAAATATATAGCAATAGGATATTGTTAAAATGGCTCTAAAATTGTTTTGTAAAATGCATGGCTAAGTCTGGCTTTGACACATTTCTGTCCAATTAATGTTAACGTCACATTTTTCTCATCGGTTCTTTTTTTTAAAGATTTATTTATTTTATATATATATAGAGAGAGCACATGTGTTCATGTGCAAGTGGTGGGGGAGGGGCAGACAGGGAAAGAGAGAATCTCCAGCAGACTCCCCACTGAGTCTGGAGCTGACACAGGGCTTGATCAAGACCCTGAGACCACGACCTGAGTTGAAATCAATAGTCTGATGCTTAACCGACTGAATCACCCAGATGCCTCTCCTCATCAGTTCTTATTCATTCTCAGCTGACATCTGTATTCATTCCCGAGTATCTGATCTATGTGGCTCCTCAACTTCCACCTCTTTGTACTACCAGCGACCTATCTGGGTTTATAATGTATCAAACTCTGCTTTATCTACAATTTATTGGCATGTTGTTGTTGTTGTTGTTGTTTTAATTTGGTATAGAATGCTCTTCTATCTCTTCTCTTCCAGTTGAAAAATGGGGAAGCTGACAGGTAGAGGAGCCACACACACCCCCCCCAGCTATAGTCATGCATGATCATGGCTCAATATCCTCCTCTTAGAACTGCCCCAGTGCTTCACAAGATAAAACTTGTGAGCCATGAAATGGATAATTAGCTGAGGTGATTTCTAAGCAAAATGTTGAAGGTATGGCCCAGGTCCTCGCAACTGCTTACACCAAATGTGAGACCAGATCAATGAGTTGAAGTGTTAATCAAAGAGATACCAGAACTTAAGAGACCTGGAGAATTCTCAGCCTAACCAAATGCTCAATGTGTGGCTGGAAAGTCATTTGATATTGAGATTATTGCATGTGAACCATCTAAGCAGCCATCTCAGCCTAAGCAAGGAATAGGGATGAGATCATGAAGGCAGGAAAACTGCCAGGTTGGACTAAAGGGAACAGGATGGGACAATACAGTAATTTCGCTGCCGATATACTTCATTCTTCAAGAAAAGAGAAGAATGCCCCAAAGGTAACTCAGAGATCATGAGGGTTTTCTTGCCCATCACAGGCCCAGGAGCTTCCCTCCTTGGCTTCAGCTAGGCTGCCCCAGCCCAGTGCCTGGGAGACATGGAGGCTGCAAAGTGTTGTGTGGGCAGGGCCAAAGGGGTGGGGGGGGGTGGATGTCATTGAGGACTATGGGGTGATGCTGCCACTACAGTGGGCCTGGAGGACAGAATATCAAGCCAAAGAGGATATTCTTCAACCTTAGAAATCTAATGCAAGTTAGCTTGCTAAGTTTTGTATTTACTGGGATCCGTCATCCCTTCCTTCCAATTTCTTTCTTCAGAATGAGAATGTCTACCCTATGAGTACTGTTTTTCATAATAAAATATCAGAGATTTTCCTAGGATTAAAATAATGATCACCTTTTTTGTGATTATATCCTTTTATTCTGAATTGATTACCCAGGGCAATTATGAGATGGGGGGTGGAGATTAACTAAAGAAGAGGAAAGAAAAATTATTATTATTAAAAAGATGTGACAAAATTATTATTAATTGCAGTTACATCAGTTAACTGCCCTAAAAACTAAAAGACTTGAAAAGAGTGATAGCCCATTGATAAAATTTATGCACAAAAATCTGTAGGCCTTCTATGTGTAAAAAGTAACAAATTAAAAATACAATGACAGAAAGACTTTCTGATAACAATTTTCAACAAGACGATAATATTCTTAAAAATGAAAAAGATAATTTCTGATCCATAGATCATTCATACCTATAGAGAGATCAAAACTACAATGAGTTATCAGCTTACACCCATCAGGATTGCTACTGTTTACAAAACAGAAAATAACAAGTTTTGGCAAGGATGTGGAGAAACTGGAATCCTTATGCACTGTTGGTGGGAATGCAAAATAATGCATCCTCTGTGGAAAACAGTATGGAGATTCTTCAAAAAACATTAAACATGGAATTACCATATTTTCTAGCAATTCCACATCTAGATATATACCACAAATTATTGAAAGTATGGACTCAAACAGATACTTATACACCCAAGTTCATAGCAGCATTATTCAAAATAACTAAAACTTGGAAGTAACCCAGTTGTCCATTGACAGATGAATGGATAAGCAAAATGTAGTACATACATGTAATGGAATATTAACAGCCTTAAATAGGAAGGGAATTATGGCGCCTGGGTGCCTCAGTCGGTTAAGCGTCTGCTTTCAGCTAGGGTCATGATCTCAGGGTCATGGAATCAAGCCCCTCATCAGGCTTCCTGCTTAGCAGGGAGTCTGCTTCACACTCTGCTCCTCCCCGCTGCTCATGCTCTCTCTCTCAAATAAAATATTAAAAAAATTTAAAGTAATTATAATATATGTTCCAACATGAACTTTGGGGACATTGTACTAAGTAAAATAAGCCAGACACAACATGACAAATACTGCATGATTCCACCTATATGGAGTCTCAGAAGTAGTAAAAATTCATAGACACAGAAAGTAGAATGGTGGTTGCCAGGCACTAGGGGAGAAGGGAATGGGGATTTATCATTTAATGAATATATACTTTCAGATCTGCAAGATGAAGAGTTCTGGAGATGGATGGTGTTTGCACAACAATGGACTTAACGCCACTGAATTGCAGGCTTAAAAATGGTTAAAAAGATAAATTTTAAATTATGTGTATTTTACAAGTAAACATACATATATAAATATGTTTTTATGTTAGAAAGGGTCAAAAATATCAGTAAAATAGATTGCCAAGTGTAATGAAAGAGCAATACATGGCAAAATTATAAATTTCCTATAACCATACGTAAATGGGAAGCTTCATGAAATTAAAGAAATGCAAATGGATTTCTTTTTACTACTAGCTTGTAATAGATTAAAAAGATTGATAACAACCCCCTGAAAATCAAGAATAATGTATAGTATTATTAGTGGTAATTTCTGGAGTTAGAATTACATAAAAATTTTTGAAAGAAAAATTACAATGTGAAATTAAAATATACTCTTTATAATTTTATATATTAAGTAGACAGGTAGACAAAAATATAGAATTTAGTTTCTAGAATATGCAAACAATAGGCAACATACATGTAAACACACACCTATATTCAATTATGTACATATGTATATCTATGTACTTGTATCTCTGTAATGCTGTAAAATTGTTATACATTCTTTGATAATACCCATGAAATATTAACAGAAGTTGATAATGTATTGGCTGCAAGTAAAGCCATCATAAATTCCATAATTTTAGTTTTTTCCAAGCCATATTTTGTTAAGATAAGTGAGTGATATACAAAGTAAATAGAATAAGGGTATTAAAGAAACTGGGCTCCTTAAGATCACCTTGCCTCTCATCGTTATGCCCCAAAATGCATTTGACATTACAAGGGCTTTCCCCATGTTGAGTCCAGGCCTCATCGTTTTCTGGGTACAGGGGCCCAGGACGGACCATTTGGGGACAGAAAATGAATGCAGCCAGATGACATACCAGCCCAGGACTTTCAGAGTAGACTCACAGTCCCCAGAATACATGGGTTAAGACAGACTCTGTGGCAGCTGACTAAAAGAAACTAGCTGGATTAAGTTTTCCTCTGATCCCAGGCTCAAGCACCACCATTCTACTGCCATCAGGACCCAGAGTGACAGAGGGAAACCAAGCATGAACATTTGCCTGGGACATTCCAAGTTGTCATATGCAAAGTCACAAATACTGAATAATCCATTCCTAAGATGGGAAATTTTCTGAGTTATGGCAACTGGTTTGGAGGGTTGAAGCAAAAGAAGAAAATCCATATGGAAGCTTAAAAAATAGGGACTGAAAGCAATATTGTTTTGGTGGCAAATGCATAAAGAATAAATTATTTGTCTTCTGTAGTTTCTGTTTTTAACTCTGACTTCTGATGTCAACAATTGTAATTTGTGATTCATTCTGAGTGGTGTGACTTAAATTTGCAACCTAAGGGTATTGAAATCTTACTAGTCCATCTTTGACTTAGTCTTTGGACTAGCTGTTTTGTTTTGTGTCAAAGGAGTGCTAATTTAATTTTTAGTATTGTCAATATTGTAATCATGCTTCCAAAGATGACAATCAGAATGATTACAATACTAAAGATTATGACCTAGACATCACTGATCATGTAGACTATTTTAATGACAGATGGAAGGACACATACAAATGGATTAAAGAAATAAATAACCAGAGCATATTATACATTATGATGAAAATAATTTGGATGCAGAAATAAACCCACACATACATGGTCAATTAGTTTACAACAAAGGAGCCAAGAATATAAAATAGCAGAAAGGACAGTATCTTAAATAAATGGTATTGAAAAAACTGGACAGTCACATGCTAAAGAATGAAACTGGACTATTTTATATCATAAACAAATATTAATTTAAAATGCTTTAAAGACTTGAATGTATCTGAAACCATAAAACTCCTAGAAGAAAACATATGTGGCAAGTTCCTTGATATTGATCTTGGTGATAATTTTTTGAATCTTACACTAAAAGTAAAGGCAACAAAAGCAAAAACATACCAGTGGGACTGCACCAAACTATAAACATGCACAGCAATGGAAATCATCAACAAAATTAAAAGGTAACCCCCTGAATGAGAGAAAATATTTGCCAATAGTATATCTGATGAGGGGCTAATATCCAAAATATATTAAGAATTCATATAACTCACTAGTAGCAAAAAACCCAAATAATCCTGGGTACAAGATCTGAATAGAAATTTTTCCAAAGACATTCAAATGGCCAACCTGTACATGAAAAGATACTCAACATCACTAATCATCAGGGAAATACAGATAAAAACCATAAGGAGATATCACCTCACACATTTTAAAATGGTTATTATCATGGGGTGCCTGGGTGGCTCAGATGGTTGGGTGTCTGCCTTCAGCTCAGGTCATGATCTCCAGGTCCTGAGATCGAGCAACATGTTGGGCTCCCAGCTCAGTGGGGAGTCTGCTTCTCCCTCTCTCGGCTTCTCCCCCAGTTTATGCTTGCTCTCTCTCTTTCATGAATAATTTTTTTTAATTTTTTTAAATAAAAAATAAATGGTTATTCTCAAAAAGACAAGAAATAACAAGTGTTGGTGAGAACATGGAAAAAAGAGACCTGTTGAGCACCATTGGTAAAAATATAAAGTTGTGCAGCTCCTATGGAAAACAGTATGGAGGGGATGGTTAAAAAACTAAAAATAGAACTACCATATGATCTATCAGTTCCACATCTGGGTATATAGCCAAAGAAAATGAACATGCTACCTCAATACTATATATGCACCACCCATGTTCACTGCAGCATTATTTACAGTAGCCAAGATACGGACACAATCTAATGTCCATCAATGAACAAATGGATAAAGAAAATGTGGTCATATATAGACAATGGAATAGTATTCGGCCATAAAAAGAAATGAAATACTGTCATTTGTAATGACATGAATGAATCTTGAGAGAATTATGTTAAGTGAAATAAGTCAGACACCAAGACAATACATTTGTATTATCTCATTTATATGTGGAATCTTAAAAAAAAATAGAAAAAGAAAAAAAAAAAACAACAAGCTCACAGATATGGAGAACATATTGATGGTTGCCAGTAGTATGGAGGGTTGAGTGAAATGAATGAAGGGGGTCCCAAGTTTCTTAGGGAACAACCTTTCTATTTTCCTCTTCAATGTATTTAAAAATTAAAGAAGTACATTCTTATTGTCCAACCTTCAAGAACAAGAGTTTATGCCAGGCCAGTATTCTAAAATGCCTCATATAGCTGGTAACACTAAGAGTTATCTTGTAATGCATCCATGTCTGAGGAAGCCATCACCTTCCCATTTCATAAAGTTTTGAAAAATCCTGGGGCTCCTGGGTGGCTCAGTTGGTTAGGCATCTGCCTTGGGCTGGGGTTGCCATCCCAGAGTCCTGGGATCAAGCCCCACCTAGAGCTTCATGCTCAGTGGGGAGCCTGCTTCTCCCTCTCTCTCTGGCCTTCCCCCTGCTTGTGCTCTATCACACACAATCTCTCTCTCTGTTAAATAAATTAATTTTAAAAAATCCCATTACCAGCTTCCATACCTTTTGAAGAAACTAAAAGTGACCAAAAGCTTTCATCAGGTTGCAGTAAAAACAGAAATTTACATGCAGTTTCTCTGAAACAGTTTGATAATCTGTGAATCCTAGGGGGGAAAAATGAACCGACTATACCTATGACTCATATTTTTGGAAAGAAGACTGCTTCAGAACTCAAAAAATGTAACTAGGAAAAGGCAAGCAGTGAAACAGGACCTTCTCAGACCTTTATTAAAATTGTAATTTATTTGTAATTCAACTGAGATTTCACAAATGCAAATTACTTCTATGCTTTCAACCATCTTCCCCAAGAAAATGAGATTTAACTTCTGACATCCAGTGTGATTTAGAGTACTTAAAAATGATGAGCATTTTTTAAATGGGCAGCCTACATGATGAATTAAATATGAAAGGGAACTGATTGATATGTCCCTGGTCTACTAGAAGACACCTACAGAAACAAAGCTAATGAATGTTTTCTGGAGAGCTGCAAAATAATTTCTACAAGGCTAAAAACCTGCTGTGTCTAGTAAAAACAAAAACAAAAACAAAACCTATGTCATGTTCAAATGCTTTTGTGGGAGATCTTTGCTGATACCATTACAACGGACTGACACCCGAATTCAGTAAATGTGGCTTGATAAAGCAGAGCTTCAAGTCAAAAGGAATTGTACATTTGGCCCTATGCCATTTTGCTGCTGCATAAAGTAAGGATGTCTGAAAGGCTGCAAGCAATACAGAGAAGTGTAATTGGAAAGTGAAATAGAAAGAGCCAAAAATATATCCGACCATATCATAAGACAAAAAGAATCCTTTTTATATTTAAAAAATTTTTTAATGTAAGTTCAATTAGCCAACATATATTACATCATTGGTTTTTAATGTAGTGTTCAATGATTCATTCGTAAAAAAAAAAAGAAAGAAGATGAAGGAAAGGAAAGGAAAGGAAAGGAAAGGAAAGGAAAGGAAAGGAAAGGAAAGAAGGAAGGAAGGAAGGAAGGAAGGAAGGAAGGAAGGAAGGAAGGAAGGAAGGAAGGAAGGAAGGAAAAAAGAATCCTGTCATTGTTATTTTTTATTAAATATAGGGCAAGCTTAATTTTTCCTATTATACTTATATTCCCCTTTTGAAAATTCTTACATTTATGAATCTTAATAATACACAATAAGATAGCCTTCAAAATTTAAATATCCAGTAAAGACTTTTTAAAAAGAGGTAAATATCAATTGCTATTTCAAAGGATATACTATAAAATATTGTCATAGTCACTATAAAATGCTGTTACATTTTTGCTCTCATATATTATTTTCTTAATTGGTTGTACACATTGGTAACTAGTATTGTTGTTTTGCCTAAATAATAGTATTTATGTAACAAAAGTCAATAATACACAATATGTAATTTTAAATAAATATCTATTTTACACAATTTATGTGAAATAGTATGTGTATAATTATGTTACATTTAAACTATTATTCCTTTTTTTTTTTGCTCTGATATACAGTCCAATTAACTCTGTAAAAAAGTTGGTCACCCTAGGTATGCCTTCCCCCAAGTATCCAAGCTTCAAGTAAATCTGTCAAGGAGTTTCAGTATTTATTTGCCCCAAGAGGAAAGGGGGTGAGGGTGGACAGCCTCTGTTCCCACATTATTCTAGGTGGGCTCCAATACATTCTAAAACTAGGGAATATCCCCCAGGTATCCCCAGTCCTAACCAGGACTGCTTAATCTCAAACTATGACTCACAAACCCCAGAGGAGAGATTTTAGGGACGATAGTTCAAAAGATTGGGCCAGAGTCCTTACAATGCAGCAAAAAGGAATAAAAGATTGCCTGAAAGAATCTGGCGGCATTAATATAACAATGACTACTAACAAACACTATTTTAAACCAGAAATGTATAAGACAATCCAAAATGAACAATCTAAATTAACTAGTCAAATTTATGCACTGGAATTTCTACTGTCATAGTGCCTAATCTGGGTATACTTTTTGTTAGTAAACCATGTCAATGTTGATATAAAGAGTACATAATGAACTTCTACTGTCTTAGATTTTTAAAAATCTTACAAATAAAACAAAGCATGTTTTTGGTATCAGTTGCTTTGTAACCTAGCTTGGAACCCATACTTTAATTTTTTTCTCTTACATATTATCTTTGATTAATGAAATTTGAAAGACACTAACCAGATGGAGCCTTGTGCCCATCATCTATACTTCCAAATTCTCCCTTCTTCTGCAGGCATGTAGGAGGATCAAACCCCTTTTCACACTGGCAATGATTTAAATTGTTGCAAACCTGGAGTAATGAGAAAACAGAACAGTTGTTTTTTATGGATAAAGATGGTTTTCATTAGAGACCAATGAATATTCTATACTTATTCAACAGAGAATTTATTTCAGAGAATTTATTCATTCCAGAGAATTTAACTTAGACAAATTCAATAAATTTTCACAAATTTTCTCTTGATATTGTCCGTACTTTAGAAAGTATATTTAGCTTCTGCTGACAAAGCAATTTTTTAAAAAAATTCTTCAGCTCTTTCCAAAGCCAGATCCAAATACTGGCAATTACCAGTAACTTGCCACTAATTACCATTTAGTTGCCAGTTTCACAGAACAGCCCAGACTCTGAATTAATAAGTAAGACTAGAGAGAAAATTCTAGTGACCTTTGTTTACCAGTTTCTACCTTTTTTCTGTGAAAATAAGATTATTTTTGTTACATAACAATACATGGTGCAGATAGCACACCTACCCCTTATATTTACCAAACACTTTATACACCCAGAATCATCTTAAATGTTTCTACTTTATCTTCTCTAATAAATAGTTTGGCAAGATTTCTTGAGAAAATAATATTGAAGTTATAAATTATAGACTATTAAATGATACCAAGCAGCATGAAAATAATTTTAATGATTTTTTAAAAAATCTCCAAACCGTTTTACAGCATCGTTCAAAGCATCTTGCTAAAGTGAATATTGAAATTACTTACTCCATGACTATTGCAATAAGTAGAGTTGCACTGCTCATCTGTTATCTGGTATTGAACTTCTACACACTCAAATCTGAGACAATACTAAAAGCAAGAGGAAGTGAAGAATAGTCACACATTCGGATTGCGTGTATGGATAATACATAAGAAAAATTCAAGAAAGTTTCAGAATTCATATTATCAAGAATTGGCATAAAAATACAAAAACAAAATAAGGTAATAATTGAAAATTGAAATAAATGTGAAATAAGCTATATGCCTTCAGATTTTAAAGATGTAACCATATGTGAGAAGTTAGTTTTATTTTCTTACCACCTAGCACTAGAAGTCCACTTAAAAAGGGAAGTATATGGAAAAATAATTTGACTAGTCCCTGAGTTTAAGAACTGTCCAAGAAGCATTTAAAGATTTTGATTACTTGCTAGAGAGAGAGAGAACATGCGCACACAAGCAGAGGGAGTGGCAAGCAGAGGGAGAAGCAGGCTCCCCGCTGAGCAGGGAGCCAGATGGGGGACTCTACCCCAGGGCCCTGGGATCATGACCTGAACCGAAGGCAGATGCTTAACCAACTGAGCCACCCAGGTGGCTTTTAAGCAAGCAGCATTTATAAAATACCTATGCCCAGGCTCCACCTGAGACAATTCTATCAAAATCTCTGAGTGCAGGGTCCACATGATTATTGGAGACACTAAGGTTGAGAACTATAAGGTGGGAGGTTGGGGTCTTAAAATCACGGGTATGAGTAGCACAGGAAGATAGTTTACTATTCCGTGAGAAAAAATGTTGAGAAAGAGGACGGCAAGGATAACATAATTATATGAGGTAATAGTACAATGAGGGACTCCCAACTATGAGGTGACTAAAAGGCCTCCAAAGGAAATGAGTGTTTAACAATGAATCTTGGATAACTGAAAAAATAAGGTAAAAAAAAGTAAGAAAGAAAGAAAATGAGTGTTTAATGTGTAAATTTACACTTTTCTAATTTGTGGCATTGATTTTTTTTGCCCTTTTCTGAATTATTGAAAAAATCTCAGTAAATTCAATACTTTGTGAAAAGGTTCTATTTTTTGAGTGAATTTTGTCTTTGGGTCCTTATAACAACCATGTATGCAAAAAGAGGAGGACCAGGACCCTGGAAAAAAATGATTTGAGCCAATATCCTTTAGAATTCAAGGGTAGAGAGACCTCAGATCATATTTGTATTCCATGTACTTCCAGATGACCAAGATGTGATAGAAATTTGGTTATTTTCATGGACTGTTATTAAAATGTATTATATAGAAATAAATTTGAATTTAGCAAGCACAACTTGTGACTCTTTCTCAAAAAAAGCATGTCAGAAAAAGACAAATATCATATGCTTTCACTCATGTGGAATTTAGGAAACAAAACAAAGGGAAAAAAAGACAAAAAAAACCCCCACACAAAACAGGCTCTTAAACAGAACAAACTGTTGATGCCAAAGGTGACGAGGGGTAATGGGGGAATGTACACCTGAAACTAATGTAACACTGTATGTTAACAATACTTGAATTTAAAACTATAATAAAATACAATAAAAAGTTTAAAAATATGTTAATTTAACTTTCCATTGTATCTCTTGGAATTAACAGTTCATAGCATCAATTGGAATATTAAGCTGTTATTAGATATATAATTAATAAATGTCAGAACTTTCTAATAATCTAAAAATTATTTTATGCTATGTGTTAATACTGTTTTCTTATTTTTTTCTTTTCAAATTTTATTTAAATTCTAGTTACTTAACATACAGTGCAATATTGGTTTCAGGAGTAGAATTCAATGATTCATTACTAACATAAAACACCCAGTGCTCATCATAATTAATGTCCTCCTGTGGAGGCACCTGAGTGGCTCAGTCAGTTAAGTGTCCCACTCTTTATTTAGGCTCTGGTCATGATGGCAGGGTCCTGGGATTAAGCCCTGCCTCAGGCTCCACACTCAGCACAGAGTCTGCTTGAGGCTCTCTCCTCCCTCTGCCTTGCTGCCTCCCCACCACCCACTTTCATGTGCTCAGTCTCTCTCTCTCTCTGAAATAAATGTCTTTTAAAAAAATAAAAAACAAGTGCCCTCCTACTACCCATCACCCATCTAACCAATCCCCACCCACCTCCATCCATCAACCCCAGTTTGTTTTCTATCTTTAAGAGTCTCTTATGGTCTGTTTCCCTCACTTTTTTTTCTTCCCCCTAAATATGTTCATCTGTTTTTCTTCTTTAAATTCCACATATGAGTGAAATCATACAGTATTTGTGTTTCTCTGACTTATTTCACTTAGCATAATACACTATAACTCCATCCATGTCATTGCATAGGCAATATTTTATTCTTTTTGATGGCTGAATAATGTTCCACTCTACATATCTACCACATCTTTTTTATTCACTCATCAATTGATGGACATTTGGGGTCCTTCCATAGTTTGAGCATTGTTGATAATGCTGCTATAAACATTAGGGTGCATGTATCACAAATTCATATTTTTGTGTTCTTTGGGTAAATACACAGTTCAGTGATTATGAGATCATAAGTTAGTTCTATTTTTAACTTCTTGAGGAAACTCCATACTGTTCTCCAGAGTGGCTGCACCAGTTTGCATTTCCGCCAAAAGAGCACGAGTGTTCCTTTTCCTCCACATCCTCCCCCAAACTCATTTCTTGAATTTTTTATTTTAGCCATTATGACAGGTGTGAGGTGGTATCTCACTGTAGATTTGATTTTCTTTTCCCTGATGATCTCTGATGTTGAGCATCTTCTTATGTGTCTGTTGGCCATCTGGATATTTTGGGTACTAATCTTTTATCAAACATGTCATTTGCAAATATCTTCTCCCATTCTGTAGGTTGTCTTTTAGTTCAGTTGGTGGTTTCCTTCACCATGCAGAAGCTTTTAATTTTAATGTAGTCCCAACAGTTTACTTTTGCTTTTGTTTCCCATGTCTCAGGAGACATATCTAGAAAGAAGTTGCTATGGACAATGTCAGAGAAATTACTGCCTGTGCTCCCCTCTAGGATTTTTATGGTTTCCTGTCTCACATTTAGGTGTTAATCCATTTTTTTTTTTTTAAAACTTGTTTTTTTTAACTTTTTTTTTTTTTTTTTTTTTTTTTT